>BJFM01000566.1:117953-139007 GCA_016586285.1 Arothron firmamentum | reverse complement strand
AAAAAAAAAAAAAAAAAAAAAAAAAAAAAAGGCTTTTCGTCAGTAAACTCTGAAAGAGTTCTCTGTCCGTGCACGCTGCCCTCCACGCCTCACCTCGGCTGTCATCGGTAGGTGCGAAGAAGCCGTTTGCAGAGGTTCTTTGTGGAGCTCGAACCTGAAGACCATGTCAGCCAGTGGGAAAAAATGGCTCTGAAGGGAAGCCATCAGGTTAAGCGGCACAAATCATGGGCTCATCTTGCATTTGGTACCACGTCTTAAACCGCCGGGGACTCGCTCTCTTCCAGAGTCGCTTTAGACTCGCGTCAGTCGACGGAACAATCACTATTGCCTGTGTCGTCTCTGGCCATCATTTCTGTCCCTGCAACCCTGCATCCACACCACACTGGACTTGAATCAAAACGAGGTGTCGGAAGGCGAATGAAGAAAGCGTGACTGGGACGAAAGCCCCTCCCACACCTCTCACCTGCACTCTAATCTACCTGTCTGGTGTGGGGAAGCTGACATTCTCTCTCCGCTGCTTCAGTTTCTTTTGTGTTTTCTCCCCCCCCCCCCCCTTTTTATCTGAGTTCAACTGGAGCTAAAGCAGAATACGCTTCTGCATCAGGACGGATTCGACAAAGCGAGGGGCAGGGTCCTCAAAAGAAGCTGATTTAGCAAACGTCTCTTTAACAAAAACAAAGACCTGGGTTGAATATGCACATGCCGGTTCATATACAGTCTGCGCACGTATATGACTGGATCTTGGTTTTCCACTCCCTGCCCTGTATCCTCCCTGATGTTCCAGTCCCCCGAAGTCGAGATGATAAACATATCATAATAAAACAAAATAACGAAAAACAAATACTTGAATCAAAAAAAAGCGCCAATAATGTAATGTGAACACTTTTTGTAGTCTTTTTTTTTTTTTTTTTCTGTCTCATTCATACAGTTTAGAGATATTTTGATAGGTTTGGAGCGAGTAAAATTTGAAATTCACTCGTAGTTGAAAACAAAGATTGACATAAAGGCTAATTTGCATCAGTCGTGTTTGAGCGTTTGGCTCAAGGTTGCTTGTACTGTATGTCGTACGACTGATTCAAGCGCGTATGCATCTGAGAGTTTGTGATTACAGCGGAGGTTCCTCCGCCCAGTGATTCTTTTCAATTTAGTATACTGTTTTATTTTTTTGTCAGAATTATATCCTGATGTTCATTGTTACTAGCCTCTAGCGTTGCACTGAGTGTCGCCTCACCCCTCATCCAGCTAAACGAACAACATGACAAGTATTGAGGGGAGACGGGGGCAGTTCATGTGTACATGTTTACTCAAGGACTAAAATAAGTGTTTTTGTTTTTCTAATATAATGTTTATCTACCTTAGTGGCTTTCATTGTGGAATAATCCAAGAAAGTATGGATCATAATTGAGTATTGCACCATTTTTCAGACTGTAAACCTTAAAAAAAAAACTGTGAAAAGACAAAAAAAATTACATAAGATTACATAAAAATACAGCAAAAAAAAAAAAAAAAAGTATTTTGCAGACCTGTGGCCATAGGTTGGTGGTAGAAGGCTTCAGCTCTCCCAAATCTGAGCAGCGGAGAGCACGAAGGCGAGACGTCGGACTGAGCCTCAGCTGGTAGGGCTCGCTTCAGAGGTGCCTACTCATTTGGTTTGTTAGCTTTCTGTTCTTTATCATTTACCTTCACTTCACTCATGTCGGTTTTATGTTCTGCAAGGCCACTGACAGTTTACAAAGTTTTCTTTTTTCTTTTGTTTTCTGGAGTTCAGAAGAAAAATCCGCAACACAAACGAGTTAAACCATGGGAATGTTTGAAAAAAAAAAAGGACAAATGCTTCCAATTTTTAAGTGCAACAACTGACTTCACAGAATGAAGATTTATCGTGCTACTCTCACGAACTCTGGGATTGAACAGTGTTGTCTTGTTGTTTGACCTTCTTTGTTCCGTGTCGATGTTGATTTCATGAACTATCTGAAGTTTTGTTGATTAAATAGATTTTTTTTCCTTTATATTAAAAAAAAAAAAAAGAAAAACGCTCACTATGTTGCACACACACAAAAAAGTGGATCTCGTCTCAGGAAGGCCAGGGTTCCAGAGTACCAACTCCACGCCATTTTAATGTACATTTTTATGATGATTTAAAAAATGAATAAAAATGTAAAGGAAATCATTCTAAGCACTGAAAGTTATGGATTTCAGAAGAAGAGAAAATACCTTTTGTTTCTAAATCCGTAGCAGTTACATAATAACCAAATAATGGACTTTAAATGAAAATGAGTGCTTTATATATAAATCTATATATTAAAATTGCTTTACATTTAAAAACAAAAAAAAATCATTTTGATTGTTGAAAAAGAGACCGTGAATAACATGCAAAATGCTGTATGTTTTGAATCTTTGTGTTTTTAATGAGGTCCCGTCCTGACTAAATCAGGAATGTTGTGCATTATTCTCTCTCTGTCTCTCTCTCTCTCTCTCTCTTGCTCTCTCTCTCTTGCTCTCTCTCTCTCTCTCTCTCTCACATCCTCCCTCAGCGGGTATTAATAACACAAAAAAAAAGAAAAAAAATCAGACTTTTGTGGAATCTTTTCACATTCAGAGGATGTTTGTGTATGAACCCGAGCTGGTTGTAAAGGATCATGAAACTATGCACAAGTGTTTATGGGGGTGGAAGATGGGGGTTCTGTGGTGTAGACAGCTGATCTCTTGCAGGGGTTTCTGGGATTTTTATTTCTTTTCCTTTTAAAGGGGCTGTAGAGGTGGGCTTCCTCCATCCTCCAGCTTCCCCCCCTGATTTAGACAGAGGTTGCGCTACATCGCCATGCTGTGTTTTCCTACAAACCAATGAGCGTCTCACTCTTTAGCACTGTGGGATTCGAGCCTGTCACCCTGAAGGGTTCTGTTTTCTCAGTTCTTATTGTGTTCTGGGGGCGGGGGGAGGTGGGATTAGGGCTGCTTTTGTTCCCCCTCTTTTTTTAATATTAAGTTAAAAATGTCTGTACTGAGATTTAATGAAGTCAGTGGCTTGTGATGTTTTCTTTTTTTCTCTATATATCTTTCTCCTCATAGAATGTGATTGTTACATGACATGCACCGAAACAAATGTTTTCATGAACTATGGAGCTTCTTTCAAATATTAATAAAAATAGCTTTTTTTTTCTTGGCTGATGAGATTGTACCGTCTGTTTTCATTTCCCATGCATGTTCCATGTCAGCTGTCTGGGACTGGCGTAGTGGTTCTCCTGCAGCGACAGGATGTTGGGGTTGGCGTACACGGGGAAGTGGACTTCCTCCAGGTGCGGAGGGGCCTCGTGGGTGTTTGGGGGGATTCCTTCAGCCTGCTTCTGCTTGCTGGTCATTTCCTCATAGATTGGGGCCAGTGGCTGCAGTCGTTGGTCTTTCCCAACCTTCATCTTACAGGATACAAACAGTCAGTTTTCTGCAGAATGGTGAGTTTATCACGATTGATGATGCGTAACTGTCACTGTTTCCCACGATAGCCTTTAATTTATTGAGATTTTAGATTTTACTTTAATACTTTAGGAAAACTTGCTAAAATGCAACATGATGAAAAAAGAAGAGTCATGTTAAGGGCTTCCTGGTAACTACAGTGTTAAAACACACATTACACAAGGAGGAAATGACACTGATCTCCAACATCTCAGCTGTGAGTGAAACGTTCTCGATGTCGTTACTCACTCGTTTGTCCAGAGCGAGCCAGCAGAATGCGAGCAGAAGAAGCCCCACAGCCATGAAGAGGGTCAGCAGCAGCGGAGGGTAACTGGGAGAGCACTGGCATGACTTCCCTGCACCCACCCACCCACACACACACACACACACACATACATTTAACATCAGAAGCACAGCAGCTTTAGCTCAAGTGGAAACTTTGGCGTTAGAAACACAGACCTTCAACCAGCAGCAGCACCTTTGTCGTGCTGGTGCTGATCTGCTCGGATGTGTTCATCCCCCCGGAGCTCAGCTCCCACACATACAGGCCCGTATCAGCGCGCTGCAGGTCCGACACGCTCACGTTGACCTGCGGGGAGCGCAACCCGCCATGGAGCTGCAGACGCCCCCGGTGCTCGGGGTTGACCTTCAGCTCGAGCCCCTCCACCATGGACAGCAGCGTGGTCTGGGTCTGGCCACCGCAGTGGTAAAGGTGGAGGCCTGTGTGTCGACGCTGCTGCATCGGAAGTGAACAAGAGAGCTGCAGAGACTGTCCCTCTGTCAGCTGCCTGAAGATCAACTCTGCGCACGCTGGAGGAGAAACAGCCGTTAGAGAAGCCATCTGTGGTGACGGTGTAACACATCGATTCCTCTTACCTTCGTACAGCTGGATGGAAAAGAGAAGGCAGGGCAGCGTCGTCCTCATGGCCCCAGTTTGGTTAGAAAACCACCGAAGCAAACCAAAGCAGAGTCATGCTGCACTCCTCCCATTTCCTCCAGTGTTGTGAGGCGCTGCGGGACGCTGCGCTGCTGTCACCCTCCTGTGCATCCGGGCAGGAAGAGTGCCTCGCAAAGAAAGAGAAGTGCTGTTAAACCGCTGCTCAATGCACAGATCAGCTCAGCGAGGGCTCGAAACGTCCTGAAACACACCCTGCGTTCAAGCTGCAAGCACAGAAATGAGCAGAACTACAACGTCCATGAACCCTCTTCAACCTTTAAACTGCCCTCCTGTAGATCATCATGAGAGAAGCTGTAAGAATCCACTAATCTTCTCAAAAAGAGATGAATATGACACCACTCTCGTGTTTCTCACACAGAAATGCATCTTCATCCATACATGCGCATGTGTTTGTGTAAACATCAGCTATCTTGGTGAGTAAAACCTAAGCTGCAGGTCAATCATTGGGACCTTTTCACAGCTTTGAAAACCTCACAATCATGCCGCTCGCAGCTGCGCCGCGTTGCCGGCTGACGAGCTCGTCAGCCTCGGCTGGGTTGATCGGCTGCTGCTTAAAGGGGCTCAAACCCCTCAGCTAGTCCAGTTGAGCTGCTGGCAGACTGGAGTGTTGGCAGTCCGGACAAACTTTCTGCTTCGTATTGCGCTCGTGCCTCAGGATGGAACTTCTCGTTTGGCTCTTGGCTGTGTCGGTTGGCTGGTCTTCTGCTGTCCCTCCTAAACTTCCAGGTGGGACCATGGTCGGGCACCGTGTGGATGAAGGCCGCAAGACCCCGGAGGAGCAGCGAGAGCGGGTGAACACCGTCAGAGTGAGCTGCCACCCCAACTCTCTGGAGGTCACTGTGAAAGCGGACATGTTTGAGATCGGCGCTCCAGTTTACAGCGACGAGCTGCGCCTGGGAGTGGATCAGAGCGATCACTGTCGAGCCCAGGCTTCTTCAGAAGATGAGTACACCATCCTGGTCGGGCTGGCAGAGTGCGGCACCAAGCACTGGGTAACTGGGATGTTCTGCATGTTGGGGGCATTGTGATGTTGTCTAAACACTCCTGTTCCTCAGGTAACTGAAGACGCTCTTGTCTACACAAACCTCCTCATATTCTCTCCTCGAGTGACTCCAGACGGGCTCATTCGAATGGATGAAGCTGTCATACCGATCGAGTGCCAGTATGAAAGGTAATCCCTGCCGTGATTAAAGATGCCTCCGCAGCTGCTCACCGTCTACCATGCCTCCTCAGGAAGTACAGCCTGTCCAGCTCTTCTCTCACACCCACCTGGATCCCCTTCATGTCCACCCAAGCTGCAGTAGAAAACCTATCCTTCGACCTGAGGCTTGTGACAGGTGGGTTTTGCCTTGGCTTTAAATGTTTGCTCAGGCTGTCTGTGCTGAAGATGGTGCTTCGTTTCAGACGACTGGCTCCACGACAGACGCTCCAACGTCTTTCATCTGGGCGACCTCATCCCCGTGGAGGCCTCGGTCAGAGTCGGACACCACCTGGGCCTCCGGGTGTTTGTGAGCAACTGCGTGGCCACGCTTTCCCTGGACGTCCTGTCTCAACCCAGACACGTCTTCATCGAAAATGGGTGAGCGTCAGCGTGGTTCCAAGCCTTGCAGTCTGAATCCTGACGGTTGTGCTGTCAGGTTTGTGAACGCTTGTTGTTCTGCTGCTCTTAGGTGCTTTGTTGACTCCCAGCTTCCGGGTTCAAAGTCTCAGTTCTTAGCCAGGACTCAGGATGAGAAACTCCACATGGTCATCGACGCCTTCAGGTTCCATAACCAGGACAGCGGCGAGGTTCGCTTCGGTTCGGCTCGGGTGTGTCTCCTTATAGCTGCACAGCTCAATGAAGGCCCACCTGTGTCTCCTGCAGATCTACATCACATGTCAGCTGAACGCTGTACCAGCCAATGACCCAGAGGCCCCACAAAAGGCCTGCACGTTTGTGAACGGAAGGTAAACGCTGAGTCCGAAACGTCTGCTGTGAAACAGACTCGGGTGTCTGAGAAACGGCTTTTTCAGGTGGAAGTCGGCCGACGGCAACGACTACTTGTGTGCCAACTGTCAAAGCCACAGCGGCGGCGGCCATGGTAAACCCAGCGCTCCAGGCACGTTTGGCCCTCGTGGTTTTGAGAAGCCAGAGAACCAGTGGAGGAGCAGCACCCAGACGAAAGCATGTAAGTTGCATTTAATTCCTGGACCGGTGCTCCACCAGGACGTCTGTGCTGATGCAGGTTTCCTCAGTGTGGGAGCAGGGGGCACAAGTTGGTCCCCTGGTGGTCCTGCCAGCCCCGAGAAGTGGCCCCCTACCTGCCCAAGAGCTTCCTCCTGTCCTCAAGAACATCCTCAAACCACGTCTGTACGGCAGCCAGTGGAGGACTGGAGTCGGTAAGAACCTGTTCCAACTGTCTTCCTGCTCAGGGGGGTTTAAGCTAACGTGCATCTGTCTTCTAGACCAGAAGGCCCTGCTTCCTGATGCACCCACACCAGACCAGGAGAGCTCTGAGGATGCCAGCGGAGAAGAATTAGCAAGTAAAGCGAAATGCTAAAGCACCAGCTGAATGTTTCATTAACGAGTCTTTCTTCCAGATGGAGGAACAGAAGGAGTTGTGATCACAGCTGCGTCTGGGTCCCCACCTGTGGTCGGTAAAGGAGCAGCAGACCTCGGAAACATCGTCCAGCCGCCGTCGGCCCCTGGCAGCACGACTCTGTCCAACAAAACGATACCTGAGCGTTCAGACGTGCATTAACTGAAGTAATAAAGAACCAAATAAATCTGTCTGACCTGAATCTGAAGTGTCAAATCTGGTTGTGTACGTGTTGGTTCTCCTGCCTGTCAGAACAGCCTGCTGCAGGTGTTTTGACACCTTATCCTGGTTCTAAGGGAGCTGCAGGCTATCATGGCAGGAAACGGCAGGAGCTGGGCTCAGGTGGTAGATTTAATCTGTAAAACCTCATGCTCTGATGTCCTGGTGGGCATATGAATGTCTTCAGTCTACCTGGGGGCTTAACTTTAGGAGCCATGGAGATGGTTTGGTTCAAGCCAAAACCTTAGACCAGGATGTTAAAACAGAGGGCTGCAATCAGCCAGGTTTTCTCACCTGGCAGGTAGATGATGCACCTGTTTCCCCACTGGTGAAAGGTGTGCCTGGGAGGACAGAACCTGGCTGATTGTAGCCCTTGAGGACTGGGTTCTGATGCCTGTACTCATGATTGACATCTTGAATTCCAGTAAACTGTAAAAATGCCTGATTTCCTGAAAGTCCATGTTGGTGCTTTATTGGGATCAGGATGCATCTGAAATTAGATGTTACCTCATCCCAGAGGCTGTAACACCTACAAAATCAATCATATTTAAATGGGTAAAAGTTGAAATTCAGCCCAAACGTTTGTTTTTTTCACAGGCTGCACTGAATGCGCCTGTCATGGCAGTATTGTTAAACAAATCAGACTTCTATTATTGGAAAAATTGCAAATTTATTTGCAACATACTGGGTGAAAGATATGAGTTGAAGTGAGGTTCAGGTGTGAGTTTTAGATGTATCAGCGTTGCTGGTTGGCTGGTTTAAGGGTGACGAGCAATCGTTCCCAGCTGTGTCCTCTTTGTCTGGCTGGAACTGGGACGTGTTCCCAGCACTGGGAGCTTCAGGCTTTGAATCTCTCAGTGCTCAGACATCGTCATGAAGCTCACGGTGGTGGCCGCCGCTCTGCTGCTGACCTTTGATGTTGTGCAGGCCATTCGATATTTAAAGGAAGGGCCTGTGATCGACGTCATGGGAAGGGAATATAAGTCACCTCTGCTCAGAGTTGAGGAGGAAGGACTCGGAGGGCTCGCCTCCGCCGTCCGTGTACACTGCACAGACACGTCCATGACGGTTGTGGTGAAGGTGAATCTGTTTAAAACTGGACGTCCTGTCTCTCCTGAAGAGCTTTTCTTGGGCGAGGCCGTTAATCCGAGCTGCCGAGCTGCCGCCTCCACCGATGGTGAATTCGTGATTAGGGCTGAATTACTGGAATGTGGCTCCAAGTTATCTGTGAGTGGATGTTTTTATTAGCGGATATTGACTTATCTGTTGGGCTTTTAGGTCTTATTTTAATCTTTAGGCATCCAAAGACTCTGTGATCTACTCAAACAAGCTGGTCTTCTCCCCCGCATACGGGTCGAATGGCCTTAAAACGATGACCCGTGTGGTGGTTCCTGTTTCCTGTCGCTATAAAAGGTGAGACGCTGCGGTTGGTTTCTAGGATGAGTGCAGTTTGACTGTCTCACATTTCATCACAATGCTTTATGTGCAGGATAAATCTGGTGAGCAATAACCCGCAGCAGAGCCTCGCCTTCCCTACTCCAGCCCAGCACCACGCATTCGCTCTGCAGCTCATGACTGGTGTGTTAAGGCTCTGATGCTGTTTGTCGAGTGTTCGTAAGCTGATGCTTCACTTCTCCACACAGATGACTGGCTTCATGAGAGGGCCTCCAAGGTCTTCACTCTTGGAGAAGTCCTGCACCTCCAGGCCTTTTACACGGGTCCAGATCCAGGACAAAAACGAATTTTCATCGACAACTGCGTCGCCACTTTGTCGCCTGACCCAAGATCAGTTCCAAGATACTACTTTGTTGAAAAACACGGGTGAGTCTGATGATCTGACACGTAGTCATCTACCTGCTGACCATGTGCTTTTTTGTTCCACAGATGCCTCGTTGACACCAAGCAGGGAGGATTCGCCTCTCAGTTTCAGTCGAGACAGAAGGATCATTCGCTCCAGCTGAAGCTCGACGTTTTCCTGTTTGACGGGGACTCCAGGAACTCAGTGAGCTACCTAGAATGAAACAAAATGTGTAACAAGATTCTAGAGTGACGTCTCTGCTGCACTCTTCCTCTGTTAGATCTTCATCACTTGCCAGCTGAAGGTGACCTCCAACAAGTGGGAGAGCAGCCTCATCAACAAGGCCTGTAATTATGAAAATTCAAGGTGATTCATGGTTTTACTGTTGCTCAGGTTTGGGCGTGTGCATCATCTGTGTAGCTCTGAGCATTCCTGAGACAACAAACAGTTTTTCTTTCCATTAGATGGAAAAATGTTGATGGGAACGATGATGTGTGTCGATGTTGTGAGGGCACCTGTTCTCGGAACATCAGAGCCAACCAGAGACACCTGTCTGGTAAAGATGTGCTGTGTAGATCCTGATTGTAATTTCTCTGCAAAAAGTTGATGTTGATTTAAAATTCCAGAGCTCCTGACTTGTGGATTGGTATCTGTTGGCCCTTTGACAGTTTACCCCAGCAAGTAAAAGAAGAAAAAGGTCTTGAAGTATACATTTCTATTTCATTTTCATGGTATGGTGACAATAAAATGTTTTTCTTTTGGAAGATTGAGCATAAATAAGTTTTTTTTAATGTCATGTAACTTTATTTGTGAAGGAGTGAAAGGGAAAAAAAACAATGGAGGCAGGTGTCAAAGTGAAACATTTCTTTCATACATGGCTCATCCAACAAAAATCATTAAACAACAATAGTGCAAAGCTTAAATAAGTGGTACAAGTTTCTTTCCTTTCATGCCACAGTATATTTCAACATAATTTGAAGAATGTTACGCCATACAAATGTTTAAAATACATTCTCGTTTTTTGTAACCTAGTATATTTGTAATCTGCTGTTGCGTTTACATGCGTTTAAGTCGGTTGCTGAGAACGTGCGACCTCCTGTGGTCACAATGTGGAACTGTATACGTATGTCGGTGTTATTTTCAGTTGTAGTTGCACATTTTGGCCACATGATGGCAATGTAACATTACAGAATAAACGACCTATCGAATATTATTTACAATTTCAGAACAAATTCCGTTATTTCCACTAAAGTCTTTATAACAAATAAATAAAACAACGGAACAAATAAAACAACGGTAAGTAGACTGACTGCAGACATAAGCTTTTGTTGATGTTACATTGGGGGAAAATATGTTACGACAGCTAAAAAACAATTTCAGAAGAAATTAATTGGGACACAAGTACTTAGAAAAAATTAACAGAAATAGTGTCTTGAAAAACATACATAACATATGGCCAAGTGCTCTGTCCCTAAGGAGATTCTTTTTATATTCTACGTCCCTAAAGCAATAATCTGTGCCATCAAATATCGATTACAGTCACTCGCAAGAAATGTCTTGTTTTTGCTGCAAATAAATAATTAAAATTGGTACACTGCAGCTTGTTTTCAGCAACTCATGTCTTATATATCATACACGTAAAAATTGTCAACAATTCACACTCAAAACAGTCTGAAATAATGATTATACAGAAGTGTTTTACAATAAAACTGTGCCTTGAAAATTAAATACCAATTTCTGTTCAGAAAGTAAATACTAGGAACTAATGTCAAATGGTATATTTTTTAGTCGGACATAATTGGCGACGTACGCAAACAATTAATGCGCATTCGAGCAGGGCATGTCAACGAACCTGGGGGTGTATTTTGAGCCGTTGTAGCTGTCCATTTTGTGCATTATTTGATCTACCAGCAGAATCTACCAACATCAAATCTTTAAATAAACAAAAAATAAATTTTGTTTGTATTCGGCCGCTGCTAGCTTGTTCCGTGCAGCAGTGAGATGTTCACCTCACAGACCTCGTCCTTTCAGGACTCGATTGATGTGGAAGACCGAGACGATTACGACAGTGAAGAAATCACTGGATACAGCCAGAAAATACAGCTGAATTGTTACTACACCATTTATCTTTATCAGGGCACAAGGTACTGTTCGATATTGTCTGTTCATTTTGATTTGAAATTGTGTTTCTCTTCTGCTGTTTATTACTCCTGACATAACTGGATGATAATAATCGTGATTTTAGGAATATGGAAAAAAAGATATGGCATTTTATTTTATCTATCTGTCTATTTATCTTGTCTAGTAGTCTGTGATCAAGGTACAGAGTTAATTTTGGTTTATTTCTTGTTCCTGAAACTGGTGACAGTGACACTCGTGCAGGTGAAACTAAACTTAAGCTTTTAGAACTAACCAGGTGATGAGTGAACTGTCAACTGTCTTAGATCTGAGGCTTCTGGGGAAAATGTGGCGTGGAACCAGAGACGAGCAGACTCCACAGTCAGTCAGGATGACTTTAGGTAACAACGGAGCCGTTCACCTATCCTTGCTTCCTTCTTTCACCAGTCGTTGGCCTTTCCAATTGTGCTTTGGTGTAACCAGGGGTTACCACTGGAAGTCCAATCATTGACTTGGTGCTTTCTTCATTCATTATTTTGTTCTGATGGGTCATTGCTGTACTGTTGCGTTACATGGTGGCCTTTAGGCTTTGGTTACTTTAAAAGGGCAGTCATGTTAGCTAAACGTAAATGTGAATCTGCTGTCTGAATACAGCTTTGAAAATGATGAGAAGTACACACTCAGCCAGCCATAATGTGTTTTTCCACGCCTATCAGTACATCATGCTTGCAACCATATGAGTCAGTGGTGTGTTGTAACGGCTGCGGCGAGGGGCTCATCTGCTTTCTCCATCTTGTCTTCCATTAACTCAGCTGGCTTCCAAATTACTCAGCTGCTCTGTCCACTACTTATTTGTCCTGACTTTTTGCCTTGCCAACAGCCTGACACTTATTGACAGCAGCCTGCCAACAGAGGCGGAACCAGAGCTGCGGACCTATATATCAAGGAGGCTGAGCAAAGGGGCCCTGCTGGGGGGCATGGGCAATATTGCAACGGTAGAACTCAGGTAATTTTTGTATGGACTGTATAACAAAGCCGAATGATTAGTGATGGGTCCATATGCTCATTATTTACGTCTGACAGTATTCCAGAGCAGGCGGTTGGATGCTACTGCTGTCTGCTGGAGCAGGAAACGTCTCCTGAACAGCCTGATGCTGATGGAAACGGTCATGTCATCTGCTTTTTAGGTGGATCAGAGAAGGGATTGAATTTATATCCTTCATCCACCCCCGTTATCATTCACAGTTAATAATGTCATGAGTGTTAATCACTGTTTTGCTGTAATAGTTAATCGTGTGCAGCCTTGTACACAGAAATGTTTAAAGCTTTATTCCTTAACCCGAGACACGTTTAGATTAGAGCTTGATAAATACGTCCAAGGCCTGCGCAACAGCCTGCAAACCCCCGAAGTATGAGAGAAAGGCAATGTTGCGATGGAACTTCCATGTCTTGATTATGTACTTAATTACGTTTCTTTGCATGCCAGCTGCAGAACCTGGACGCAGAGGTGCGTCCCTACCTGAGCCAGTGGTATGAGGAGTCTGTGATGCACATTCATCGTGTGGTGCAGCTGGCTCAGAGCAACATCAGCTTCCTGCTCCATGCCGTGAGTCCCATCACACCTCTGCAGTTTGGCCCAATACAAATGTTATAAACATGGTCTTTTTTTAAATATGCCAGGCTCTGAGTCACACTCACGTAGAGGTCAAGAACTCAGATGACAGAACAAAGGCTGATGTGTCCAGGTGAGCTTTAGTCTATCCCTATTCAAGTTCTCTGTTTAAGTGAGAGATTTTCAGCCGTCTGTTCTCCACCAGGTTCATCAAAGCAGCGAGTTTGCAGGGTCTGTCTCAGCAGGACACAACCACAGCTTCGCTGTGTAAGGCCATATCTGAGGACCTGCACTCTGACCTGATTATAGACTGCTCCACCAGTCCGCCCGCACTCCTGAATGCTGGTAAGTTAGGCTCTGAGGTCTATACATGATGGGGGAAGAACATTCTGTACTCATGCACAGCTTCCAAGAGTAACAGCTACACCTTCTCTCCAGTCAGTAATCGTTTCTGTGATGACTGGATTCAGGCCTTCTTAAATGCTGCCGAGCGTTGTAATCCGTTCCTGCTCAGGCAGATTCTGGAGAACTTCAAACTCAAGGTGAGCCATACACGCAGAGTTTGAGTAAATTTATCGTAAAAAGTCTGATTTATCTTTGCTTACTTTTTTGCACGTTTGCAGTGGAACTAAAACGATGTCTTCTTTGACATGCTGCAACATCATGTCATTTTCATTTGTTTTTAGGTTTATTCGCTTTGGTTAAAAACTTGTAAAAGTCCCTTTAGCCTGTGACAATGTCTGTGAACTCTGGACAGTGGTTCTTGGTTCCAGTCTCTCTCAGCCGTTCCTTCCTTTTCATCTGCTGCCCCTTTTTTTCCCACTCTCCACTGCTCTCACCCCGCAGGCCATTCAGGACATGAACAGCCTGAAGCGTTTCGTACGTCAGGCGGAGACGAGCCATTATGCCCTGTTCCGCTGCTGCCAGTTCCTGCAGGGCTGCGGAAATGGTGACGTGCTGCTGCAGAACGCACGAGCCGAGCACAGCGACCTGCCCGAGGCCTGCAGCATCATCAGCGTCCTGGAGGAGTTCCTCAAGGAACAGGTTCAGGCTCCAGCTCCGGGTCCGGCTCAGGCCTGATTCTGCTTGAATTCTTTCTCTTCTTCCTGCATCTGCTGTGCCAGCTGTGAAGCAGGTAATCAAACCACTAAACCAAACACTACCTGCTTTTGTAGACATCAGTTTTCCATCTGCAAAAATGTAACTCTGAGGAAAAATGAACGAGTGGAGAGGAAAAAAAAGGATGTATGCTTGGTTTTAAATATAAGATTTATAATTTGCTCTCCTAGTGGTGATGCTGCTCCTGGATCAGCAGGAACACAAATGTTCAACATTAATTATAATACTAAAAAATAATAAAGATGTTAGTTGCAATTGGTTTACAGCTCAAAGTGACCAAGTGATGTTGAATGATGAAGAACACTATGAACCAAATAGTATGGCTGGTGTTTTGTTGACTGACAGTGAGCACAATTAATCTTGTGGTCGTGATGTTCAGATCCTTTTTTTTTTTTTTTTTTTTTTTTAATAGTTCTGCATTACATGTAATTGTACTGGTTGGGTTTTTTGTGACAAAGTTGCATACTGAGAATGCACAAATCACTTTTATGCATTTCTTGTTACCCTGATGTTTTTCTCTGTGCTTCAATGTGATCTGTAGTGCTGGTCTTCTCAGTGATGTCAGATTAATCTCGTCGTCAGCAGAGTTTTCATACATCCATGATTGAAAAGGCTATAATATTCAATTCAAAAACTTTATTTACCACTTTGTTAATTTACATGAGATGCACAACATGAACTCATATAGAAACAGTCAGCAGTCAAACTGTAGATTAGAATAAAATTGCTCGCAGTTAATGTATTAAGTGAACCCTTAAGTTGTCTTGGAGGGACCGCTGACGTCAGCTAAAGCAGGAATCATCAAACCAGCCCTGGAAGTAGGCGTCTACCTGGGAACTGCTGCAGTCGATCCAGTTAATCCCAGCTAAAGCTTCAGTGTGATGTAGACACTTTTGTACAGTGCTTCCAAATGTCTCTATCTTGTGTTGAAACTGAAATTAAAAACTGCGGTTGAACTGCTTTGTTGTGTTTGTCAGGTCTGAAACCTCAGGCCCTCAGTACCAAACACAGATCCATTCAATGGCCCTGGGTGGAGGCTGGCGTTGGGTACGTCCGCGCGGCTCCAGGCCTCATATCCTCCAGTAGGCTTCCTCATTCCGCTGCTCCTCTGAGCTGAAAGCTTCAGACGTGCAAATACGCATCAATGAAAGACTGGAAAAAGATGCAAACTGACACTGACACACTCTACCTAAACTGTAATCAGGTATCTTCCTCAAGAGAGCGCTGGGTACGTCATAGATGTTCTCTGCGGCAACTGCAGGTTTAGAAAACAGACAAAATAATTATATTATCCGTGGTTCCCACCATTCATTTAAATGAACACAAGATTTAAGTCACCTGGGTATGCTGCAGCGCTCCTGTTAGAGAGAGGAACGTCATACAGGCTTTCCATCTCTGTTCTGACCTCAAACTCTTCTAATTAATACCAAAGGAACAATTTATCACCACATCACACACAGCGGCAATCCCCACAGTACAGTCACAATCATACCTTTCCTCATGGGTAAAACATCATAGTGTCCCTCTGCACTGACAGCAGCAGCTAAAAAAAAAGCAGTGACAATGTGGATTAAACGCAAGATCAAGAAATTCATAGATCAGTATCAGTACACTTACCGTTGTCATGGTAATCACAGGCTGGCTGTATGTTTCTGTAAGTGCAGGCCTCTGGTGGGCTGGTGGGGGAGCAAAGGTTCATGCTCTCATGGTGAGTGGGGTCTGGCTGAGGAGGAGGAGGGCTCTCCTTCATCTGCTGCTCTTCACATGCTTCCTGCCTGAGGAGAAGACCAGTCAGCCCAATTTCCAAAGGTCAAACCTGGAGAATTGTAGCTCAAGTTCTCCAGTAAGAGTCATACTGACTGTGTGTGTGTGCTCCTGGAGGGCGGCACTCGCGATGTCGAGAGATGCATGGCCTGCCAAAGGTGTCCTACCCACCGCTGTCTCAGTTCTGCTGTCTCTGCAGCCTACACACACACACACACACACACACACACACACACACACACACACACACACACACACACACACACACACACACACACACACACACACACACACACACACACCATATCTCTACTTCTATTTTGGTGAGGACTTTCATGAAAGGCTGCCCTTTCTCTGCTAATATCAGGGATGTTGAAACCCAGACAGCCAGGCGAAACCTGGCGAAAGCAGCTTTTCTGCCTGGGAGGACAGAAAACCCGGCTGGATTGCGGCCCTTGAGATCTGGGTTCCAACACCCTTGGCTAATGAGAATTTTGGGGACAGCACTAGCTCGATATTTAATATTTTTGGTCTTCACTATATAACACGTACACAACAGCACACACACACAATGTTTGTGGGGTCTTTTTCATTGCCTTAGCAAAGCCAGAATGTCTATCTCTACACCTTAAACTTAAATCTGTGGTGTCCCATAATTGGACCTAATTAAATGAAATCCCCAGGTTAGGACCCCACATATGTAGAAAAACACAAACCACAGAGCTCAGCTTATTACTTACAGTAGATGTGACAATCTGACCTCTGAGCTCCATTCATGCGGTAGCTTTAAAGTGAACTAAGACTTCAGATGGCATAGAGGGAGTGAACTCTACAAAAACCTGAGAGCCCACAGTGATGGTGACTCACCAGCAGTTTTCTCTTCCCATTGTTCATGTTGAGCTCAAACAAGAAGCGTTTACCATCGGCCCTGTGGACCTCTCGCACTGACTGCACCTGAAACCAGCAGCAGACGATCGCAACAATAGAGGAAGTTACATTTCCCAAAGATACATTTTATCACTGGTATTTTAGATACTTTAGATTCATTAACATGACCAGTTTAATTTACGGTACACCCCGTAAAAGGATTGAGACGCAGAAAATGTGTAATACAGCGTAAGTGGTAGACTTACCGTGTAAATGTAATAATTGCCTCTCAGGTTCAGCTGTGGGGAGACATTTATTAAGATGTTTTGTGTTTTTTTTTTTAAACTTAATTATCAAACATTCACTTACAGCATTTCCATTCATTTTGGTATAGAAGAACAAGGTGGTGTTTTGAAGCCTGAACCAATACGTCGCCCACCTGACTTTCTATCATGGTGGACACACAGCAGAGTTCATTCATGTTGTTTAGCCAGCAAAGAATTACTGAAACACACACACACACATATATATATAGCAACATACCATTGTATCTTTCCTTTTCTGCAGAAAGCCCTCAAACAGTATCTTGGTCTCGTTCACAGCCATGTTGGTCCTTGGTGTTGACCGTTCTATCCCTACCTGCGTGACTTCCTGCACACAAATGCATCATTTACTCACTTCTGTATTTACATAGTTCACAAAACAGTTTCATATTCAAAGTCACTCCTCTGCCACTGAAACACAGCCATACGTTTGCTGTAAATGTCTTTTATTACAGATGTTTAAAAACATTTTCTGGTGTTGCATTCTTTTAAAGATAGCTTTTCATCTCAGCTGATAAAACGCGTCAATAACTGTGAGAATTTAGTTCTTTAGTGTAAAAGCCGGAAAACAAAAATGGGGGAAAAAAATGTTATGGCGAGACGTGGTGGCAGATTTTTAAGAGCGCATCCTCTCACTGTGAATTGTCTCTGGTTTCATAAAAATATAATACACAAAGCTCTACAGAAAAAAAAAATAAAAACAGCCATGATACACCAGGAGGACACGTCTGATAATTAACTAAATATAAAAATGCATGGAAAACGGAATTCCCTGTTTCATGCAGTCCACTCAAAACAGACAAGAAAAAACAGAGGTCAATAAATAAACAAATGTGCGACGTCCATGAGCTTTCTGGTGTTAAATGTAACACTGACATCTGTTAATTTACATTTGCAGCGCTCTCTGGTGCTAATCCTACAAGTTTTGAGGTTTATAGGCATATATACTGCATATACATTAACTACAAAACAGGTTCAAGTCCCTTTGTGGCGTTTCTCTACATGGCTGCCTCTGTGCTCTCCGACCATCTAAATGAACAATGTCTGAGCTGAGAAAAACAACTTAGTCATCTAACGACATCCAGTGAGTGACTTTCTAAGCTGGACTCGAGGAAAAGAACACCAACATTTGGAAAATGCATGTGAAACTTTAAAATTGACCTCTTTTCCACGTAAAACAACCTAAACACTGTTGCTTTAATGCATATAAAATGGTTTTCCTCAGCATTTTCTTTGTTGTGCAGGTGAACTGGAGTAAAGGACAGAGTCAGGGGTCCGCCAGGCTTTGAGAGTCTTTCAGATGAGAAGGGAAGGGGCAGAGTCAACAGAGGGAGCCGGAGGGAGGCGTTTGGCGCCGTCCCATCATCGCTGTTTGAGAAGCGCTCTGTACATAGCGAAACCCAGCACGGCGCACACAGTGGCACCGAGGCTCGCTCTCAGCCAGAAGGTGGAGTTCTTCAGGTCCGCCTGAGCCATGTGCCTGTGACAGACAGAAGAAGGTGGAGAGCACGTGATGGGAAATGATGTTAACTGAGGAAAGAAGGAAGCAGCCGCCAGCAGTCTGGTAAAATCCTGTTCTCACACCTAATCACAAACACACACTGGTCACATTTATAATCACATCAGGATGCCGAACAGGAGAAGGAGACACTGTGATTTCCTCTGAAAAGCAGACAAAGAACTGCCATCCTCAACTGATTTCTGTATTCTGTCCTATAATCCATCAGCCCTAACAGGAAGTATCACTTGTTAATTTCTTTGGTTCCGGGTTTGGGAGGATTCCACTCTCTACCAGCGGTTTCTGATTTTACCTTCTTGACATAATTAGCTGTTTAGACGCAGCCTTCATAAAGACGGACCCCTCAGAATGGGAGCCCCCCAGGGCCTCTGTTGAGCCCAGCTGGCACACGATCAGGCAGCGTTGAGACACCCCTCACATGAAGTGGGACTGCAGCTTAAATTAAATCCACGTCAGGCAACTCTAACCAGCCCAAACATCCAAACTGCAGACTCAACAAATGCACGTGTGTTTAAAAGTCACTGCACACGTCAGGCAACATATATATGCACAGTGTGAGTGGAAATGCTGAACTCCTAAACATGCATTTACAAAAGTACACAGCTCAGTGGATGCAGCTCAGTATGTAATTCAGTTATGTCTACATTAGTGTTTTCAATCAAATCCAGCAACTCAGTTTTAGCTGCCAGTAAAAGGAAGAACACAAACTGGTGATCGGGTGAGGAAGCAAACAGAGGGAACAAATCAGCAGCAAAACCAGCAGGTCACAAGGTCACAACATGCAACAAGAAGAGGAAGAAGGGCAGCCAAAAACATCTACGTGAACACCTATGGAATGGAAGGAAAGAAAGAAAGACAGGAAAAAATTTAAACTGACAGGATGATTGGTAAATAAAAAAATATCCTTCTAAATTTCTGAATTCTCAACCCAGAGGACACTTAGAACAGATTTAAATGTCTTCCCTGGGTGCAGAATCAAAAAATGAAATCAAAACTGAAAACTTCAAACGCTGTCTAATAAGTTGACATTATTTCCTTAAAGAAATAAATGGGTCATTGTTATGTGATTAGCCTTTAAATTGTGCCGCAAACACGCAGACTTCTGTGAGGTTTTCAGTTCGAAGCACCAACCAACCCAACGTTTGTGTTTACTCGTTAATTATGATTTGGCTGTTAGTGAGGATTTACACTTTGCATATCCACAGCAGGACAGAAGGTAGCAAACACTCTTTAAATCTTCAGGCTATTATGATGGTGTATTTTATAAGCGTGCAAAAGTGTTTTATAAGTAAAGTCTGCACCACGTGTGTAAACATCATGCAACTGATGCAACTGTTTCACACCTGCAGACAAGGTCACCTGCCTGGTTAGCAGCTTGCGTATTAGCTGGCAGAACACGGCCACATTTGCTGGTGTCATAGTGAGCAGAGAGCAGGTGGGCTGGCTGGAGCTGCAGCAGAGACCAGTACAACTCAACTTTAATTGGATTTCAGTAAAACTAATGTAGCAAAGTGTCTCACTTTACTAATAATTTACTAATTTAATAAACCTATCACTGTCCCAAAGGGTATTCTTTTATATTCTCACAGGTGTTTGGACCCTTGGATTGGGGTCCAAAAAATAAAAAAATAACTCTGAATGTTCAAAATAGCAGCAATACTAACTCACTACTCAATCAATCATTGTTTTTAGCCCCACCCCTTTAGATACCAGACTACTGCAATTGTTGTGTAGGACAATACAAAAACCTAAAAGAGAGAGGGTAGAAAAGAGGTGGAAACCAAACTGGACAGTCTAAGCACAGGAGACAGCCCAGAAGTGATTTACAGTGCTCTGACGACAACATTAGCATACTGACATAAGTCTTTAATCTAACTTGATGAAAGACTAAAACATTGTCATTAGGAAAAAAACTAAAAGATATGGCCACCATCATCTGTAATATTCTATTTCAAACAGTGGATATGCAGTGTAAACCTGACAACTGCTGGGGAGAAGAAGGAAGGAGGCTCTACATGACCTAAAGGAGAAGTTCATCCCAAGGATGGGAAGCACAGAGGAAGACGTCAATACTAGATTAAATAAATGCTACGTTTGATTCTACGTATCGACCTGTTGAAAACGACCCTGCGGAGTTGGGCCTTTATACTGCGCAGCAGCTCCAACTTCAGGAGGTTCTGACACAGGCAGTATGTGCACCTGTTGCATCCGCACAAGCAGCGGAGACGGGTATGGCTGCAGAAAGACAAGAGACGCGTGCATTCACCACTACACAGACACAAGACACGAGACCAGAAGGTCACAGCCGGAAAACTCAGCTCTGTTTGAACCAATATCCTACAACCAGAGCAAGAAACATACTTTTCTACACTTTTGAAAATACATTTAGGCATTTAAGGAAAAAAGACAAACACAAATGACAACAGTAAGCTAACAGATGAGACTATGGAAAGGTTGGACACTCACGGGTACATGGCCATGGTGGTGAGTCTGGTGTAGATTTCTTTGCCAAGTGTGTCGCTGGTGTTGCACGTGAAAGGCTGAGGTGGGTGGAGCTTGTGTTTGCGACAGAATTCCAGCGGTGGAAGGCTGTAGTGCTGCCGTACTTCGTGCAAGTCTGATTTGGCTGCAATCACCACACAAGGGATCTTGCTGTCCAGGAAGAATTGCTGCCAATCACATCCAGGGATCCAGATTAAACCAGTCTGATCACAAGAGAACAGCTGTT
>BJFM01000566.1:47795-117912 GCA_016586285.1 Arothron firmamentum | reverse complement strand
CCCTCGTCTGTAAGATACCTTGTAGGCTTTGGCACAGTATTCGAAAGAGCGTGGATTGTTGATGTCATACACCAGACACACCACGTCACAGGCGAGGTCGTCCTCCGACAGGAAGTCAAAATCTGGCATCACCTCATGGAGCTGGTGTGCAGAGAAAGAAGGAGAGGAGGAAGATGCAGAGATCATCACATTGGACCCAAATTGGTATTCTACTGTGTAGCAGCTATTGGTCCATACCAGCAGGTACTTCTCCTGACCGTAAACGTAAGTCGTGTTGATGGCGTATAAAGATTTGTGGTCTTCTCGAATTCGCTGCTGCCTCTGGTGTGGATGTTAAACACGCATTAAAAGAGGTGTGAGAAAGAATTTGGTAGGTCAGAGACACACCAAATTCACAATCACACGGAGGTTTCATTGAAGGCACTGATGTTACCTGAAGGTTCTTCCCCAGGAAGGCTTGGAGAAACCCACTCTTGCCACTACCCCGGGCCCCCAGGACATTGCAGCGGAAGACGCTGCGCTGCGTCTGCTTCTTCTGCAAATCGATGCGCTTGTTTCGTGTTACTAAAACAGGAAATGCATATCATTTTTCATATACACATACATTAGTGACGCAAAAGACTGATTCTCTCACCTGTGATGGCAGCTGCTTGGGACTCGTGTTCATAGATGATAGAGTAACCCAGGTAACCCAGGTACTCCAAACTACGCTGCACATCTAGATACGTGGTTAGCCTGCCCGAACAAACATGAGCCACGATGAGCAGAAAGCTGGTGTAACTCGACATAATCTACTAGTTTAACACTCACGTCCACTGTGAGAGATATCCCTGATAGGTGATCCATCCTTGATCATTAGTGCAAACCGTGTTGTTGACATCTGGACCCCAGGGCATGTAGGGAAACACTTTGAACAAGTCCTTCAACTCCTCTGGTGAGAGCGCGCAATCTCTGTCCTGGATAAGGCCGAAACCGCACACATTCAGATATGGATCGGGACAGAAGAGGAAGTCAGAATACTATAAAATGTTCTCCAAAGTAAAGCAGTCATGTAACCACTCACTTTGTCATGTTTGTCAAAAATACTCTGAAGGAAGAGGTAAGCATTGTGGTTGAGCTCAGTGGTGCAGTCAGGAGGAATTTTGATCCTGCGGTGCAAAGTGAACAATATTAGCTTCCTAGATTGTGTCAGTTTTCAAACACTGACAGTTGACAGAACTTACAATGGATACAGATATTCCTGCGTGAGCTCCAGGTCGTCATCATAGCCAAACCTCCTCAGAACGGTCCAGGTGGTCTCATGTCGACCTCGCTGGATGAAGAGGGTGTGCAGGAAGAGGAAGCCTGCAGTGATGAGTGTCAATGATGGAGGAACACGAAGATTCATGAATGGAATTTCCAAAAATAGAAGAGAATGAAAGGATATCAGGAAGGATAAGCTATGGAGAATTTAAGATAAAACATGAAAAAAATAAAGATTCTAACCTTTGAGTGTGAGCCCATTGTCCTTAACACCATCTGCCATGTTCCTCCTGACAACATTCTTTACATCCTCTAAGGCCTGAGGTGCCAGCGGTGTATTGAAGCATGTTCTCTACAAATAAAACACAGGTGATACACGGATCTCGAGAAAGCTTTGTCTCCAGAGGAGACTGATATTCTGGAGTGTTAGGCTTTACCTGAAAAAAGTTGAGCTCATTGTCATTGAGGATGCCATCGTTGTCCAGGTCTGATACTTTGAAGATTCTAGTTAAAGCCTTAACACACGATGGTTTCAACTGGGACACAGAAGATACACAGTGATTGTGGTGGTGAAAACTAGATTCAGATTTAGATTCTGAATTCAGTATCTAAGACATAAATATCACCTCCTTTTCTTCTGGGCAATACAAGGGTCCTGTTGGGTGAAGAACAGCTTTCTGGGCATAGTAGAAAAGTTCAGAGATGTTCTTCAGGTTTTTGGCAGAGCACTGAGGAAAAACGAAGCATGTTAAAATGCATCTTTTTTAAAAACCACTCTCTAACTGCATCTTCTCTGCATGTGTCTTGCCTCACGCACTCATGTCCCCATTATAACCTTGTAACCAATACAGCACACACCAGCAGAGGGCGTGACCGAGCTGACTCCTGTCACAGTCATGTGCTTTCTGCCAGCTTCAACCCTCTCAGCTTACTGGGCAGCACACATTAGCAGCAGGACAAAGGTTTAGGGTAAAGACAGGAGCTGCCTTCATATTCACAACTCTCTTCAAAATGCATTGCTATTTTGTGAAACTAACTATTCTTGCTTCAGAAGCATCAAAGCATGAATTTATTTGTTTTTGCAGGAGCCGATATCTTACTTCTACACAGGTCTCTATGTCTTGGTACTGATTCATAATTGGCAGAATGGTCTCCATGCTGCTGTGTTCCACCAGGTCCGATTTATTCCCCACAAGGATTAATGGTACCCTGCAACAAAACTTTTCATTACCAACTGATATCAGTACCACAGAAAGCTCTGACTTAATAAACACTTTCTCAGCCAAGTTTCATATTATTATTCTTGGCATCCTTAAAGGAGAAGTTGAAATAGTTACTTTGACAAAATACGACATTTTACGATTTTGTTATACAACAAAGCATTTCTGTAACACTACAAAAGAGACATTATTTTAATATAATCTAGTATTGCATTTATAATAATTTTTACTAAACAAAACTATTCTGTGCTGTTGACCACAGTCAAACTTGATTTGTAAGACATTGAAAGACATGGATACATGAACACACCTGCTATCCTTGTCTGTCCTGTCATTTATGAGGGGGATCCAGTGGCTGGTCACCTAGGACAGCAACGCTAATGATCAAAAATGCAGCTGAACCAAAATCAATTAAAACAATAACTTAAGCCTGTAGAAATAAGCTGCCTAAAATCTACAGCATCATTTTTAAAATGTATATGTTTCATGAACTGCGCTGGATAAATAGAGAAAACATGCTTACCTTTTCTATTGACTTCTTGTTGTTGACCGAGTAAACTATACAGATAACATTTGCCTGCAGGAAAAAGAAGCGATGTGAATTTTTCATGCCCGTAGGAAACGTGCAGGAGCTAAAAATGCACAGGAATCTACCTTAGATATTTCTTGGTACAGCTGCTCCTCTGACTGTTCAGCTTCTGGAGGTGGCAACAAAAGCACATCTTTGTGTAAGTTAAAGATAGCATGTTCATGTTGAAAGAGCAGTTATTTCATAGCGTTTGTGTGTGACTTACCTGAGTAGTCCACAATGTGTGTGGGGACCCTCTCTGGGGTGACATCAGCTGGGATGGTGATCTCCTCAGCACGGAGCGGAACCTAAAAACACAGGGGAAGAATCATCCACTCTGACAGGACCGCGACTATAATTTCAGTTACATCCTTCGTCTGACTCGCTGCTGGTACATACCTCATCAGGAAACTCCTCACTGACCAGCGACATGATTAGAGATGTCTTCCCCACCTTAGCTGCAGAGGCAAAAAAAAAAATGTATTTAAAACTTTACATCAAAAGCCTCTCATCAAAAATGAAATGAAGTGTGAAAGAGCGAAGACAAGAGCAGAAATGAGTTCATTTGTGCAGGTAAGCATGTTAAATGTTAAATTGTAGAGTAGTCCTCTGTCCCACCAGCGTCCTGTCTTCATAAGCAAACAATTGCAACACCAGATTTCAGTGTACTTATGTTGGCATGTGGCACCTATGTCTACACTCCCTCAGGAACACCTAAGGTTGACAAATGTAGCAATGTGTTCCATTCTGAATGACTACAACTAAAATATAAATAGTACCCATGCACACACAACAGAGCAATGTAACTGCTGTAATAGCCCCAAGTCAACACTAACAACAAAAATGTCAGCTCATATTTCAATCTGTCTACAACATGTGGGTTAGGATGTAAATTTTATTTTCAAACTAGGGAATAACATTCACTTTACAACTCCACAGCCAACGTCATGCAACACCTCCTCATGTCTAACCTTCTTGTGAACCATTTTGTCCAGTTACGACTAATAGAATGTTGTGCTTTTGGGGGGGACATAAGACTGAGGCAAACTCGCAGTTAAAATCCGTCTGGTGGTGTAGTTTAATGCGTAGAGACTTATATGGTATGGCGGTATATAGAAATACTGATGTACACATTATTCAACATGTGATAATCGAGGGTTGAGGTTGGGGCTCAAAACCATAGCAACCTAAGACATTACGTGTATTAACTGTATATTATTAACTGTACTATTCGTACAATTAGTGCAATGCTGCCGTATGATAATTATTAACAACCATTAATGACCAACAAAACCTTCACATTACACAGCTACGGTTTTGAATTTGCTGGGCAATAGCTCTAGCTGTTAGCTTCTCCACTAGCTTCACAGCTATTTTAGAAACCCGTGAGCTAATTATACTTACGTTCTCCTACAAGTAGTATCCTCACGTCTTTCCTCATGTTTTAGCGTGCTTTTCTTGACAAAAAGAACGCTTTACTGCCTCACACAGTCCTGGGGACGCCGTCCTCTTCCAGCTTATCCAACACCAGGCCTGCGCACTCCGGTCCTGCCGCTGTCAAACTCTCGGCGCCTTTGTAGGACAAAACGGACGGACAATTTTGGAAGGTCCCTCGTCTTTTCTACGCCCTTCTTCCCTGCATAAGACTTCTACGCTCAGTGAGAATATAATTTGAAAAAGAGTTTATGATACGTAATGTCTACAATTCCATGTTAAGTGGTCTTTTCTGTAGTTTAACGGCGTTCCAACACGGATGTTTCATGAGCATGCCCGACCTCCAACACCCGGCAACTACGGGTGGCCGTAAGGACAAACTTTATTACAACGATAATGCGTTTTCTCCAGTTTGTATTTTATTATTTCCATTTTGACATCAGCATATTATAACAACTGAATAGTGACTTTCTACGTAACATTAGTGCAATTACAACAAAGTGAGAAAACAACATATTGTATTATAATTTGTATAGTTATATTGGTAAGAAGAGTGCTTACAAAAGATTCCAATAGTTGACTTTTTACTGGTATCCGAGTTAGAAAATTAGAAGAAAATTCTAACAAAAAAGCAATCATCATCATGCCCTCAAAAAAAAGCTATAATCATTGTAATCATTGATCTGGTTATTTACTGGAATGCTTTTGGTAATCTGTAAGAATACACTTCTGGTAATGTAGTTAAAAATGTATATGTGTTTTCTTAAAATAAATAATGAAAAGTTTACATGAACTGTATTATTTAAACTTTTTTTCATAAAATATCACTTAAATAATGCACTCTCGTGGAAAAATTTTAAATATTACCACTTAAGAAACATAAGTCACTTGGTGATGCACATTGTTATCTCCTACATAAGAGAGATCATGTACTGACACGTTTGGTCCTAACAGGTGAGTTAACAAAAGATGAGTTGACATCAGTTAAAATGGAGTTTAAGAATGGTGCATTTAAAACAAATGTTGCAGCCCTGCGTTCCAGTTGTTGAACATCTCTGTAGATCATCTCTTACACTTTAAATTTGCTTCAACTGCAATAGAAACAACAAAACAGGGTAAGGTGCAGTCATGACATGGAAAATGTCAATTTGGAAATGAATGAAATCTGAATGTGCATACTGTGCTTTTGTTTTCCTTATTTGTATACACATTGATTTCATGCTAATAAGTCAATGAATGTTTGCATTTTCATTGAGTGTTTTTTGTGGTTGTGTGAATATAATAAAGAACTTTCACTGTGCGTTCTACATCTGTGGTGGTTCCTTACTCACTGGTATAATCCTGTGGTGTCATGGGTCTCTGCAGGACCTGTGTGAGGGCCTGCAGCCACTCCTTCTGCTCCCTCTCCTGCTCGCACATGAAGACAAAACGTCGCTCTGGCGTCCCCACCGTGATGCCACACTTCCACTTGTTTCCTCGAGCGTTCTTGGGTTCACATTCCTTCACTGAGTAGCCTTTGTTCTCCGTGCCGATGAAAATGACCCCTAATTCCTCTGCGTCCTACATTTAAATATATTGATATGACGAAACTGCAAAGTTGGCGACAGACCTGGAGAGACAGTGACACACAAAGAACTTTTTTTCCTCACCAGATAGTGTTTGAAATATAACAACTTCCTGTTCTCAGAGTCCAACATAAACCACCGCCTTTTGAATGCCTCCTTCTGCTGTTGAAGTGGGAAAAAAAACACATTTAATATGAAGCATTACATACATAAAAAATACATTGTTGTGTCATTAACAACATTTTTAAATATGTTCCTTTAATATATATAGACAAATATAATCACACTGAGCACATGCAGAATACTGTAAGACAAACAGCCATGAGGAAGAACATGCCTAAATGTGTTTAATGACTTACCAACGGTCCTGTTTTTTCCATATATCCTTCTTTGGGGTAATTCGTTGTTATCTTTGGTATCAGCTGACACAGACAAAAGTTTGTTTAAAGTTTAATGTAAACTATTTTGTTCTTTTCATTCTGCACATTTTTACTTAATCACACTGGTAGAATATCTCTAATCATAATATATACTGTATGTTTTCCTTTCTCACTGGCACCACATAAACTACTAAGAGTTACTAAAGTAGGTGTAAGACATAGTGTTTCCAGATTATCTTGCGTTATTAAGGGGTGTGATGCCTACTTCTTCATCACTTCCCATTGGATACGCTGTCTTCAGGTACGCGTAGCGAGCAGCGCGGATTGCGTTGTACCACGTGACTATTTCCTATATGTAGAGGAGGAAACACTGAGTAAAGACACAGCAGCGCGCCAGCAGGCCCAGAAGGCGATGGTGGTGCAGTCCTACCTGAGCGCTCTCGTGATACACGTAAAGGCTCCTAGTGTGATCATTTTCTTGATAGGTGATCTGAAGGCCGTGAGGATGATCAATCTTCTCTGGCTGAAACTTGGCATTTAGGTCTTTTATGGAGATTAAAGCTTTAGGGCCTTTGGATTCCTTGATGATGGGATACATGGGCACTTCAGATTCAGTACAATGGGTAGAAAAAACTGATGCAACCACTCAGTTTGATCATTTAGAACTCACATTTTCCTTGTTGTAGTAAGACAGAGAAAATTCTCTCTCTACCAGCACAAACTTCCTCTTTAAAAACTGCATTTTCTCTTTCCCTTTCTTCCACAGCATCCCTTCATAGAAACCTGAATTAAATTCAAAACATAGCTTCAGTCACACGATCAGGCCATTCTCAGAATAGGTAGGGATGCATTCATGAGTCAGTCACACCAGCCTTTAACTTCCTTTAAAAACACAGCTACCTTGTCTTTGTTCTTCCACTCATCTTTAAAACCCGTTTGTCTGCTACATGTTCTACATTTCTGCTGAGGAATCCCAGCATGTGAGAAAACCTCACCTGTGGTGTACGGAAGAGGTGGATATTTGGTTTCCCCCGTGAATTCCGTCCTCTCGTACTTAGCCCGAATCCACTGCTCACGTAACACGCTGTGATTCAGAGGCAAATGTCAACAATGCAGTGTCACAGCCTATCCATTAGCACTACTACATTACTTGCACTTCTGTTTGTGTGGTTTTGTTTGTTTTTTTTCTCCCTGTGTCAGCAGTCTGCAAATGCAATAACTGAAGATTTCACCATTACAAAATAAGCCCGAAAGAGCTGAGATAAGCACTCACCCGCAGTCGTTCTCCTGAGGCCGATAGTAGTACACCGGAACTGCTTTCTCAAAAATGGCTCGAGCACTGGCATTGCCGTTGGCTTTCATGAACTTCTCAGGTAAGACAGATAAAGACAAATCGGTAATGTGTTGATCACAATAACATGGACATTAAAGTGACCCCCCCTACCTCGACTAGCTCATCCTCCCAGTAGTCCAGCTTTATGGATTTGACCCGGCTGGACAGGCTGCGGTGGATGCCGGAGCAGTTCAGACAAACAAATACTCCCAGTTTGTAGGAAGCCCACTCTGGGTCTGCAGTAAACCAAAACAGCAAGTCACGATCTGCCTCTCTGTTTGGCTTCATGACACTCTTTCCCTCACTCTTCAACTGCACAGCATCCCTCAAAGCCAGGCTGTGTCTGAATAAACAAAAGGAGTAACTCAAATTGCCTGGTCCAAAGACCAGTGAAGTAATTAACTAAAATAACATTGTTAGAAAGAAGTGTTGTATTATAAAAAAAAAATTGCATTTACATTAAGAGTAATATTTGTCAGTAAATATTTTTTTCCTGAGATATAATATCTCAATATAATATCATTATCTATTTATTTATACAAAGCTCAGGGAATATTTGAATGAATCTGCAACACAATAACTTAAAGAGTCAGATTTATGAGTATGAAGTTACAATTTGGTGAAGGTGTTATGGCTCAGTGGAGGTATACAATCTGTTGAGTAGTAACTGAAGTTAAAAGAAAAAATTGAGTACAGTATTTTTCTTGGGGTGTTATGAAGCGGAAGATTAAAGTAGGGAAATACTGAAATACTAGGTAAGTAGAAAACAAATGTAGGCAACAAAAGATAGTCTAATCAAACAATTAATCACTTAATCCATAAATAATAATAAATAAAGAAATAAATAGAAATATTAAAGATACAGCCTATAAAACCTCAGGAGATTTAGGTTGTTCTAAAGATAAAGTGAAGAGAACCAGTTCAAACTCCAAAATATGATCTAGAAGGTAAGTGTGTCTCTAGAAGGAAAAGATAATGTGGCCGGATCTTAAAGCCGTTTTAAAAAAAATTATTTATATATTATAAAGGACATTTATAAGAAAATTGGGGGCAAAGTTAACGAGTTATTTAAAGGTAGACTTACCAGGCGCGCCGCAGTCAGCGCACCGATTGTTGTGCGGTTGTTTTACCAGTTCCAGTAAGATCTTTTTGTTCCGCTCGTGGTTTGCCATTTCCACGCAAAGTCGACGTCTCCTCTTACACGATAGAGCCCGCCGTGGACACTGGTCATGGTGCTATCATCGATTCAACCCGAGATGAGCCTGGCGCGACGCAAAAAGGGGAACCTTCCTCCTCTTCGGTGTCAGAAACGAGTGACCGCCCAAATTTACGCAGACAGCCCCGAGAGCGCAGCCTGCTGACACCACTGAAGAGCGCCAAATGCAACAGCCTCACCTACTCAAGTCATGATTAGTTTCATTTGCTTTAAAATTAAAAATGGAAGTCAAATGTGCCTTTTTTAACGTCTTCTGAACTATTATAATTAACCTTTCTCTCCCCCTCCTTTATTTTAAAACTGCTTCAAAAATTCACCTCAATACACCAACTACATGAAAAAGGTAACAAGAACATCTAAAGACCTGGGTGCTATTTTGGTTGCTCTGCAAAGCTTCCTGTTCACACAGTGATGGAAGGTTCAGTTGATACAGGCTTTAATTTGGTTTTAATAAACCTTTATTTCAATTCCCACATTACTGCTGCATCTGCAAAACAAAATATGTAAATAAAAAAAAAAAGAAAAACTAAATGTGAGGAGGCTTAAGTGGAAAAGTAACATTCTATTACAAAATTTATGAGAAACTGTGATTCTGAGGAGATTTACACAAATCAAACAAACTATTTCACATGGTAATCACTTATAAAGCATTAATTAGACTTGCTCTGCAAAAGAAAATCATGTTTTAAGAAACTATATTTATAAATGCGGTTTCAATGAATGAAACACTGAAAAAGTTCCAGCACAGTCTAAAAAAATGATACAAAGAGTGTAAATTATTAGTGCAGTCTCTGAAAGCACCCAAGCAGGTGCTGAATTTAGAGCACGTCTGAGTTCTGATCATGTTGATCCCAGACAAACTTATCTCCACGTGCAGGGTGTTCAAGACTCCAACAAAAGAGCTTGTGCTGTCCGGAACTCTACCTTCAAATGTGAGATTAGGATGCTACAGTTTAAGGGAAATCTTCTGCAAGATATCGTAGAGTGCTCTTGTCGAGGTCCAGGTGGATCGCATCCAGGTAGTGAAGGAACCTACAATAGGAAAAGGAAAACTCACCATTTTCTATAAACTTGAACACTTAAATGCGACTTGAGTACAGTTGTGTTGCATCCCTGCCATTTGGTGCTCAACAGACATATGCATTTGGTTTTAAAGCAAAATATGGAATGTCTATGCTGAGACACTTTAATAAACACTTCCTCCTCAAAAGGTCAAAACTAGATGGTAATGACTGCACAGAGTGACTGCTCACCTTCGTTTGACTTTCCCCTTCTCTTTTAGCTGCTCCGATCTGCAGATGGTGCGCAGAGCCGGCAAGTACTCTGTAGCAGCTGCTGATCTGTTGCAGAGAGCACCACATGCTCCTTTAAACATCAGGCTCTCCATCACTTCCTTCCTTTGCTGGATTAACCTGGAAAAAAACATTATATCACACTTTATGAGTACCATCACCTCAGCCGAAGTCTTGTAGCAGTACAAACATCAACATCATCTAAAATATCTGGTTTCAGTGAGGCTCTTGGGTTGATGGATCATGTAAATGGTTGAAAATAACTTCTCCAAAGTAACAGTATCATGTAGACTGTTTCAGGAAGATGAAATTGTGTAAGGCGCTGTCAGGACTTACAGTGGACGGCAGGGGCCCTCCTGGGTGTAGCTGTAACTGTCGCAATGAACTGCCACAGGAAGATTCAGTTCTGCTTCTGCCTCCTCCCTCAGCACCCCCTCAAACTGTTTGGCTTTGTCCCAGGCCTCAGCTGCTGACCTGCAACACTTCTGGAAGCTCAGTGCCTCAACAGCAGCCGCGATCTCTAAGGAACACTCGCCGCTCCTCCAGCTTCCTCTGTCCATCTCCAATCTTGCCTCGTCTGTCATTCCGTCTTTCACCAATGCACCAGCTGTGATATCACCCACCTTTGGAAGAGCACCCAAAGACAAGTCCGCGCAGGACAGGTCGTCAAAAAATTCACCTAATGATTGTAGACACTGGGAGACTGGGAGGCTTTTGAGCCTCTCTTCAGGAGTCAGTGGCTTCCTTTTCACCGGTGAGCAAACCACACACTCTCTGACGTCCTCCTTTGATCGAGAGAAAATCTGAGGCTTGTGAAGAGACACAAAATCATCCTCTGAGTCAGAGTCCAGGCCATCCTGGCCAGGCAGACAGTGTCGCTTCTTCTTCTTCTTTCTCATAATGCTTGAAACTTTAACCGGACTGCCGTCATCTGAGGAATCCATCGATTCTGCTGTGGCCCGTAACCTGGCATGGTACGACAGCGAGCTGGGGGATGGTGGCTCGATTTGAGTTACAGACGGACAGTCTTGTGACATGGAAAGTGTCTGTTTGGGTTTACTGGCTGAGGTAGTTAGCTGGGTGTGTGGAAGAGGTAAGAGGGTCTCCATATTTGAATAGAGAAGGTCCACTCCACGCCGCTTGCAGTTTACCAGCAGGTCCCACCAGCACACCTCCTCAGGCCTACAGCTCTGTTGATGACACACCCCATTAATATCTCAAATAATTTATGATTTAAATCACAGTAAACACAGAGCTCACCCTAATAAGCTGCCAAACGTCTGGTTCTGGTGCAATGTTCAGCAGGCCCAGCATGCTCTCAGTGCAGCAGGCGTCACCAGGAGGGACGATGGCTGTAACAGGACCCGGCACATCTTCAGTCTCTGGCTCCGGTTCAGCTGTTTGAAATAGGTGAAAGAAAAAAGTTTGATTCATACATGTTTTATAAATTAAAACTTGAGGAGATGAAATAAATACTGTTCAGAAATGCATCTTAAAATTCTATCAAATATGTGCTCTTTTTTAATAAAGGCTTAAATAATTACACAAATATTGTCGACAGTGAGTAGCCAGATTACTTTCATTTGGAGAGAAAAAAAAAAAAAAATCAATGTCAACTGAAGATAGTTTGGCCGGGTGACTAGCCCTGTACTTTCACACCAGAGGAACAACTCCACAGTTCCCCAAACTCTTGACAGGGAGTACACTTTTACTGTAATCACACAGTGTTAATTAAGAGTGACTGGAGTTACTTTACTCTGAATTGCAGGGACTTGAATTCAGCTGTGTGAAAGAGATTCAAAAGCTCTTCACCTTTTTCACCAGTGCCTGTCACGGGCCTGTCTGTGCTCTGACGCCCTCCACTGAGGGCCCAGAACTGCAGCTGCAGTAAACCCTGCCTTAGGTCACATCCATTGTGTCGCAGCAGAGAGCTGATGTCCCATTGGTCCGTGTTGATGTCCTCTGCCAGACACAAGAGCCGCATGAAGCTGATCGAGTCCAGCTGGAAGAAAAATTAAGAATAATGTGTCCCGCTCATTCAGCAATATAACAGAAGGCACAAACCTTTTTAAATCAGAGACGTCAACAACTCACCAGTGAAGGTGCTTTGAAATGGACCTCTTCAAATTTACCATCAAACATGTCGCTGAATGCTGGATCTACAATGCATATGAGGTTTGATTTAGACTCATTGATATGATCAAAACGGGCCAAAATTGGACCTTCCTCCTACTCACCACTGGTGGTTAGAATGACGGGCCTCTTGGTAGTAGTCATGAATGTCTTGATGGCAGCAAGAAAGCCAGAGTCATCGTCAAAAACCACATCCACCTCTTCAAACAGGATAAGCGAAGTGGCCACCTTCTTGCTCTGCTCTTCGCTGATCCTCTCTTTAGATGTGGAAGCTCCTGGTGAGTTTGTACCAGGCTCTTTATCTCTACTGCACAAGTCTTTTACTTTTGTAGAGTTCTTGCAAGAAGCTGTTTGAAGAGGAAAAACTGAATTATTCATAAAACCTTGGTATAATTTTGGTATAACTAAAAAATACAAACAAGGAAAGTCTATTTACATAGCTGTTCATTCTTTTTAGTGTTTGGTGCCTCCTTGTTGCTGTGTTGATTCATTTTGAAGAAATTAGCCAGTGATGTTGGAGCCAGACTTCCTTTTTTAACCGCTTTAGGTGACTGAGGATGTTTTTTTCTGGGAGAGGAAACCATCCTTCTGGGAGAATTGACCTTTCCTGGACAATTAAAGAATCGGTTAGCAGTTATTTTAGATTCTTTCTTGTGATACAGTATGTTTATTGGCAGTTTACATACTTGGAGAAGATCCAGGCCTGATAGAGCTGGCACTGCTGCTGGTGTTGTAACTATTAAAATAAGTGGGTTTGTGTGCGTTTACACCCTGACTGTCCACCTGATGCGACTGAGTGGCCTCTTTCAGCTGGGAAAGAATTAGACGGCCGCTTCGCTGAGATGAAGCGTTCACCTCAAACACCTGGCGAAGCCAGCGGGCCAGTTAGAGCATTAAGGTGACATTTTTAATATAGCTGCTTGTTAGGGTTTGTACCTTGAATCCCAGTTCCTGAGCGCAGGCATAGACTGCCGCAGTTTTTCCAACCCCAGTGGGTCCTGTGATGAGCAATGTATTGCATAACATATCCTCTCCATCCTGGAAATTCTCTTCTCCACAGTCCCAGTCTGAATCTGGAAAAAAAAGACCATCAGTTGATTTAGAAGAACAAACAAATAAAAGTAATAAAAGCAGTATTTTGGCCACCCACCCTTCTTGTCTTCCCCTTGCTTCTTTTCCGTCTTTCTTCGTTCTTCTCGGTCTGCACGGAGTTTCCACTCCCTTAACCAGCTGCAAAATAGACACATAATCATGTCCCTGACCTGGGCCACATGTCAACCAAGGTGTTGCAAATTAAAGCAGTTTTGGATCTTCACCTGTGCAGCCTCCTCACTGCTCTGGTGTTGCCTACAATGTCACTGCAGTGCTGAGGATGATACTTGTCTGTCCATAACACGTCCTCCTTCACATCATCTGTACCATAAAGAATGAGTCAGTGATAAATCTAAACTGCAAGAATGGCAGAGGACCCACATCAGTATTCATCAATCAAACCACTAAGTTAAAAAAAATAAAAATAAAAAAATTAGTAAGCTAATGTTATTAGAGTATAATTAATAAGTGAGCATCTCATAGGTTGATCAAGACAATCCAAATAATTGAAGGGAGTAAAAACTAACTGATTTAAACCTTTTTTTTCAGCGTCCTCAGCCAAAATGACAGTGACAGGGTCTTCTTCAGATTTAGATGAAGGCTTGGTGATGTCATTCCGCTCCTCCTCAAGCTTGGCTCTCTGAGCTCGTCTCATCCGGCTTCCCCTCTTGTTTTGCTGTGGATCAACTGAAGAAACAATCTCCTCCGAAGAGTTAGCACGTTGCTTTTTAGCCACCTTCACAGTCATTTCCTCTTCCTCACTTCTCCTCTTCCTCTTCCTCTTCCCTCCTACCAATTCAGCAGACAGTGTGCTTTTTTTGACCATGGCGATAGTGTCTGGCTCTACAAACAAGATGGTAAAATATCACAAAAAACATTGAGTCGCTGCTTGCTTATATATTAGTTGTTAATCTATTACAGCAATAAGGAAGAGTAACTGCAAATGTGAAAAAATAAATTAAATCTATTCAGATACATGTCTATTTTTCAGGTCACTCCGACTGACCTGCTGTCGCGCACTGCTGCTTGTGATCAGCGCGTCTCTTCAGGAGGCGACTGATGAACATCTCAACAGGGAATGAAGGATTGGAAGCGCTGACCTCTTTCGTGAGATGATGACGAACACTTGCAGAGATCTCAGGTCTCCAGCTAGAACCCTTCAAACAAGAAATTACTTAATATGAAATAATTGATCTTTAACTGTTATCTCACTACATGCTGGGTAATCATAAACAGCCTCTCACAAAAAAAAAATCTAACTTGAAAAATGTGTAACTAAGAGCTTTTAGTTCTAAATTTAATCTAAAATGTTCATTTTGATTTTGTTCAATTGTCTATACATGTATTACAACTGACACCACCTCTTTTCATACAGTACTGGCACAACAGGAAAAAACCTTAGGCAGGAGGAGCTGTGAAGGAGGACAGAGGGGAGCATCTGCAGTCGTAACAACTTACCGGTTTATAAAATGCTCTACAGGCTGGTTTTGTCTTCACAAGAAGGGAGTTGAGAACAGAAGGCGGCGGGCTGCATATTTGGTACCAAAACTCTCGAAGATGAGAGAGTAAAGAGGATTGAGGCCATGGTAAACTCCAGAGAGGGCAATCTGTCAAAACACAGTTCAAAGTTCAGAGCACATTACATTTGCAGAATACGTCATCTTAACCAAATGTCTTATTATCTTTGCATACTGTAACTTAATTACTGTATGTTCATATATCAGACTTTTAATCTGTTTTGGGTTTGAAAATATTTAGATATGAAAAAAAAAAATCCAAAAAACAAAAACATTATTTCGGTGGTGCAGTCTACCTTTTGAGGCTTGCTTCACGTGTGTCACCATTTGAAAGGAAGAACAGGAAAGAGAATACGCCTCTTTTGTGGCAGTGGTCCTGGCTATCTGTTTCCTAAAGGAGTCGGGTAAACCACTTTTTAGGAACTCCCTGCGTGCCCTGAACTGCTCATCGTCCTGAGAATTCTCGGAACCTTCGTGCCCACTGTCGTCGACGATGGAAATCACTGCCGATGCCCTCCGAGCAGTTTTCTCCTGACCCAGAGAGGCAGTTTTGGAACCTGACGAAATTACAGCACTGTTACAGGAGACGTCAATGATACGGCGACTGGAATCTCTGTTATGATGTAAATGGAGACGTAATACCTGCTGCAGATGTGGTTTCTTTACAAAGAGATGAGGCCTTTCCCAAAACATCATTTAGACTGCGTAAGCACTTCTGCGGCTTAATCTTTTCTGCTATCTTAGGAGTTGTCATCAAATCGTCATCCAGGCATATAACAGAATCCTGACAGTACAATTTTAAAAAGTTTATTCTCAGGTACTCTCACCAAGCTCTTTCCATGCTTAGAAGAATATGAAAATTATGTTTAATTGATAATATACACCAATTGGAAGCCCTTCTTATGGTTTACTGAGCACTTTTAGAAAGAATGGACACAGCTGTCAGAGTATGCATTTATAAACGTGGCTGAAATTAAAGCAGTTTGTTAATTATACCCTTTGTTCACAGTAGCTCCTCTTGGCAGAGACCTGGGTGCGCGATGAACGCCTGAGTGTTGCCTTGTCCTCCACACTGGCTGTTTTAATCTGCTGAATCACCCGGGTGTTCTCCGGGAGCTTTTTTGCCTGTTTCCTTTTTTTGCCATTCTTTGGAATCTGAAAATGGTATAGATTACAAAAAACATATGATTTATCAGTAGTAAAATAACAGCAGCATTAACAATGATAATAATAATAACTTACATTGGAAGCATGTGTAGTGTCACATCCACTTTCTGTCTTGGGTGTAGAAACATCTTTCTGGACTCTAATAAACTTGATCCTGCAATAAAAAATACAAATCAGAGCATGAAAATCTGAAAGTAAGGTACATCATATTGAATAAGAGTATTATCCCAATGTTTGACAATTATAAAAGGATCAATAAAGAAAAGGATGGCCGCATACATCACCTGATTGGACTCTGCTCGACATCAGGAGGGCATACCATCTCTGCTTTGAAGACTCCATGTTTGGATTTGCGTATGTTTGCAGGGGGATGTACAGCAGCAATCTTTGACTCACTGGGCTGTCTTGATCTTCTGATAGGAGTTTCTGGAGTGGACGTTTGCCTGACGACAGCTCCCCTCGCAGACCTTCTCACTGCTGAGGTGGGGGGAGTGGAAGGGGTAGAGGTGGCAGGAATTGTTGGGGTCTTACCACCATCAACAGAGGGTACCAATTCTTTTGCGGGAGTAAGCGAATTGCTGACAGTCTTGTTTTCTTCTTTCTTTCGACCTTTTCTTGCTAGCTTATTTTTAGCAGCTTTTTTAGAAACGAGAGGGGTTTCCTCAGCGGGTGGTGGAAGTGCAGAATCTGCCTCTTTTTCTGCAATATCTTCAACTTTCTCTATTAGTTGCTTTGCCTTGCCCTGGCTCTTGCCAGGCTTAGTTTTAGAGCCATCTAAAGCAGGCTGTTTGAAGGCAGCCATGAACTGCTTTCTCTCAATATCAGTGCATTTGGGTGTGGATTCACTCTCAAGCACAGCCAGCTCCAGGTCTTCCTCCTCCAGAACCACATTTGATTTCCGCTTGACAAGTGGAGCAGAAGAAGGGAGCCTGTGTCTGACCTCCATTTGAGCAGGTGATATCGCTTCTATGGAACTTGTTGAATCTTTTCTCCTATTGAATATAGAAGCTACCTTTTTAGCTGCCTCAGCATCCAGCACGGGTGAGACCACATGCACTTCAGCATGAACAGTGACTGTTTGCGGCGAGCCTTGGAGTACTGGCTCTCCAGAACCTACATTCTCTTCAGGGTTAGTGTCCATTTCTTCAGTACCTGCTGGGATATCATCCACTATGTTCTCCTCATCGATGTCCTGGCTCTGACTGCGCACAAATTCCTCAAAGGAGATCGTCACTGTGCTGCTGTTTAAGTGCGAAGTTTCGTCTACATTGACCTCCATACTAACGTCACACAGTGTGCTTCCAGTTTGTATCTCCTCTTGTTGCTGCTTACTCCTTGCATCCGGTATATCACGTTTGACTTTTTTTGCTTTAGCCATTGAAGGAACAATTGGGGACAAGTCTATAATGTCTAGTTTGGATTGAATTTTAGAAGCATCATTATGATGTTTAACTTTTTCACTGACAGTCTCAGTAGCTGTGATGTCTAATTTTTCCCCTGCCAAACAAGCCTCTGAAATAGGATTTATCACATCATCACTGCTTAAAACCCTCCCACCTATTTGTGCTGATGACTCTTTTTCATCAGGCTGTTCTTCTATGATCACACAGTCCTCCTCAGTGGACCTGGCAGTTTCAGCTTCCACGAGTCTCCTCGCTCTTTTGCTGCACTTTCTACTCCGTTTCTGAAGTGTTTTTTTTACATCTGTCTCAAAGCTATGGGGTATTTCACTGAGCCGAGATTTCTGACAGTCATCTTTCAGTTGTTCTGGCGAGCTGGTCTTAATTGGGGCCTTCCGAGTAAAATAGTCCATAATATTGTTGGGACGAGGAGGAGAAAAAGGTTTTTCCAAAGACTTGGGCACAGGAGGGAAATAGTTAGCGATCGTCTTGACAACAGGACTGCCTCCGTCATTTTGAGATTTCTTGCACGGCTGTATTAAGAACCACGACATATATCAAGATGCTGATATGCAACAAGGGCATGATATAAACTATCCGGCACAGTGTCATATACATACCTGAGTGTCAAAATCTTCAATGACAGATGCCATAGCCACAACACCAGCCATCATCAGAAAAGACCTGATCCAATGGACAACACATGAAGAATTAGCGATCTTTCATTTGAAATAAAGTGTTGTGTTTCCTGACCACTAACCTACAGAATAACACTAGAATTTAAAGATGACATCGTTACTTTAAATGCCTGATCATGAATCAAACTGCCAGCCAACAACTGTAACTTTACAGATTACTGTATGTTACAGTTTATAACACATAGGAATATCAGAGAAGTGAGGGTAAAATTCTTGTTCTGCAAGTATAATCAAGAGAAAGCAAACAACAGTTAACTTTGCGTCTGACTTGGTGCCCAGTTGCTGTTGCATTTCAAACTATACCGGAGAAGCAACTAGAAAAACAAAAAGGTTAAATTCTCACTTACCGAAAACACTGAAATACTTTTACTTTAATGACAGCCTTCTTGCCTTTTTCCGTTCACCCCTTGGTGTGTTTGTGAGAGAAAGAGTGACAAAAAGTCATTGTGCGACAGACAGGTATTTGTTGCTTTATTGCTGGAAAACAACAAGCTAGCAGACGTATGTTAGTGGCGAGCAGCTCCGGTCCTTACAGTGGCCCAGAGGTTTCACATCTGTCAACCGTAGAAACGCGAACGAGAGCGGAAAGTCTTCACGTATATATCCAACATGGTCTAAAAAGAATTTCCAATTTCATGTTTCTTTACCAGGACTGCGCTTTCAAAAACGCGCCAGTCTGGATATGAACGAAGAGCGCCAAATTTACGTGACCTCTGGCGAAACCGGGATTCAACCAATCACATGAGAGAACGCCTTGGTCATGACGTGACGTCAGCGCGGATGAAATAAAAATGGCGTCAGGTGTCGCATTTCATACGGAGGAAAGTTACAGCGCCGCTTACCGGTACAGGCTGATATGTGCTTTACATGTTGCTCGTAATATCTCACAAACGAGTTACTACTTTCACTAAAGGAAATTAACAATAAAATAGAATAATGAAAATGAGACATGTTGATTGAAAGTTGATTTTAAAATACGCCATCTTTTGTTGGGGGATTGTTTGCGTTTTTGACGTTAAAGGAACAAAAACCAATACCAATAAACAAATTAAAATTATTTTATTTTATTTATTTATTTATTTATTTATTTATTTATTTATTTATTTATTTATTTATTTTTTAAAAGTCTATCAACACAGGCTCAAGGAGGAGGTTTTCTTCTTCTTTCTTTATTATTCACAGTAATGTTTTAGAAATTTTACCCTTCCTGGACATGTTATATTACACCAAAGTCCAAAAAGTACTTTAAACGCTGCAGATTAAGTCCAAGTCGATTTCCAATAATCTCATATGACACATTTTGCTTTAAAACAGTCATTCTCAACTTTGCAGCGAAAAAGTTTCAGTTCTGCACCTGTGGGCGGCGAGGGCCGCCAGACCGCAATGCAGCTTCCCACAACTTGGTGACAGTGAATTAATGTTCATTTGTCACCGATTTGTAGAGTTTGTAGAGCAAAAATTAAGACTGCTAAATTGTCAAATTCATCAGTAGGTTGGAAGGCAATATTTTCAATTGCACTTTATTTTAATTTTATTCACAGTTTATTTAATTGAAACTTATTATTTTAAATGTATTTATTTTATTACCAAAGAATTTTTTTTTCATCAGAAATTCATTTTTTTTAATTATCTAAACCAAAATATTTTTGGATTTCAGATTTTGTTAATCATATTGACTTGAGCCTTTATATTTGTTCTTGTAGCAACTTGATTTGTTATAATTGCTTGCCTGTTCAATGTTGTTGTATGTGCAGGTTTACATGAACCCTAACCCTATAAATAAATGTCTTTGAGATTATCACAATGTGTCATATCATTAATTTTCCAAGATTTCAGCTTGTTGAACTGTAAGTGGACTTGATTGAGTTATTGAATACAAATTAAACCAAGACTCGGATGCAATCAAATGAAAGTGTCAATATTTAAATGGGTCCCGGGCCACTTTGCAATCGGAAAACTGTTCCCAGAGGTCAAAAAGGTTGAGAACACCTGCTTTAAAATATGCCATCTCGATATCATGAAAAATAGATAAATAACCACTAGATGGCACTGTTGGTCTTGCACAGGAAGCGGTAACCCATTTGTACGGAAATAATTTGGATTTATCTCTTCATAACCTCATATAAAAGTACAATAATCTGTTTGTTGCTTACAAAAACTGACTCCAAACCTTTAAAATATTTATACTGAACATTGTTATTGTTTAACCGTCATATGTAGTTAATCCCATGAGCACAATCCACAAAACTATCGTATGTTTATAAAAATTAAATATGCAATATGACAATGCCTCCTTGGCAGTTTGCGCTAGCGTTAACCACAGAGATGAGCAACAACAGCGTTCTGACGTGAGTCAACTTCCTGACAGGAGGAAAAAAAAATTAAAAAGATGTAAATGAGAAAGGGAAATACAAGTGCATTTTTAAAAACTCTTTAATTTATATCTTTAAAATTAAAAACATCTGAATTGCATTCTACCACCCCCAAAGGCACAGTCATACTTACAGCAGACCAAGTTCATAAAACACTGCCACTGAACATTTTCATCTCATTTTCTTTTGTACATAAGAAAAAATGTACTATAAAAATGACTAAACATTTGTTACTGGGTAAACAATGGCCATTTTATATGTTGTATACTGTAGATCACTGACAGTTGGGAGTGATATGTACTCAGATGTGGTAGCATTAAGCTTGATATAACAATGTGCTGGTTTGATGCCGTTAATGCCTGTTAGAAAAAGATGCATTGCAGATTTCCAATGATGCATTTTTTTTTAAAAAAATCGAAAAATGTCTGCGACAGCGACAAAATGTTAAAGAACGTGGATGTTTTAAGTAAAAAAAAAAAATCCATTGGAAGGAGGGTGGGAATGCAGCAAGATGAGGGCACAGTGGAGGGGCACAAGTGATGGTGGAGGACTGCGACAGAAAGACCTCATCTCTCATCAGATACTCTAAAACCCACCCAAGTACACACAACTCTGACACCTACAGCCACAAGGAAAAAGAAAAGAAAAAGAAAAAAGAATCAAAGGTGTACGAGAACCAGATCTGTCAGTTTTAATGACAATAGTCAAATATGTGCAAAGTGGCAGGACCTTCGCCTCATCATGGAAAAAGTCAGAAGATATGATAAAGGACTGAGAACTCAAAGTACAATCACAAATCATCAATGCACACAAAGGTTGTATAGAATTTGTGACAACACAGCACCATGCACTGCACAAGAGAATCACTTGGTGACAACAAAATTTAAAATAGTCTATAAATATACAGTACTATAAGTTTATAATCAGGCACAGTCCTCCTTAAAACATGAATGAGATGAAATTCAGGATGAAACCAAAAAGGATGGCACAAAGGAAAATTAAAGTGGAAAAATAAGGCAAAAAAAATCATGTATAAATATGAGTACAAGGTAAAAGAGGCCACAAAGGAACATATAAGATGGACAGGAATGAAGCACTTTGAACATAAAATTATGTTACAGTACCTCTTTTTGCGGAACACAAAGTTCAACCAAGAGGGTTTTTTTGCAGCAACTAATGGGAGCCCCAATTTCACAGCCTAAGCTTTACCTTTACAAAGTGTGTGTAGCAGCTGCACAGGCAGGCACTCCAAGAACACAAGAACGCTCACTGTTTTTCTATACAGGCAAATAAGAATCACACAGGAATTCGACACAGAATTAACACCTGAATGCCTTAAAAAGTATCTACAGAAGAATAAGTCCACACTTGGTGTAATACACAACCACAAAACCAGACAAGCACATATATACACATGAAAAGGCATGTTCATTCAGACTTCAGGAGTAAAAGCAGGGTGGTAGGTGACTTCAGTGTTCAAACAGGAAAATGCACATATACTGTATGTCTAGACAGGACAAACCCATCCAAAGTCCAAATGGCTGACTGTCTTTCACAAAATCTATGTGTGTCCTTGTAAGGGACAGCTTCTCTACTGGTACCTTTAAGCACACACATCACAGTATTTTTCAAGCCCACTTGGATAATGGCAGTGAAAGTTCAGGAGGACCTAAAGTGAGATATTTCCTGGTAGACACGTGGCAAGGCTACAGGTTGTGCTTCGTTGGGACAAACAGGAGCCTGTCTCTGGTCTTTTTACAGATAAACATGTTTAACGGTTAAATGCTGTGTTTCTTTACACTGCGTCAGTCTGCCTTTTGAAGCCACATCCTGTTGCCATGATTACGCTCTGACTCAATGAGTGGTTGTGTAGCAGAAATGGTTTGAGTGTATGTACAGTACAGTAGTACACAAAGAGTGTGTGCACAGTCAACAGATCTATATACATGTCTCAAAGTGTATAAGGAGTGCTATTTGTACATTTGTGTATTATTATCATTAAATGTTACTATGATTAGTTGTCAGCTGAACCGCTTGTGAAGAGGACCCCCTGGTCTGTTCTAGCCAGCTTAGCCGGTGGTTCCAGGGACTCTTCTCCAAGCACCGCCCCGTCTGATGGAAGGGACAGCTCCTGTCCTTCCTCATCGCTCTCCTCCTCCTCTTCCTCTTCCTCTTCTGGAATGAGACAAAAGAAGAAAATGAGTCAACTACAGTGCTTGAGATACGGCTAGAGTCAGAATTAGAAACTGCAGAAATGGATTAATTACCTTTGTCAGGATCCATCTGCCTCAGACCCCGACCTAAACTTGCAAACTAAAGCCAGAGGAGGTTGTCTGTTATTACAGTTTATATGTCACACAGTTATTTTCTATGTTTGTGAGTGTGTTTGTACCTCTCCCATGACAGCGATGGGGGTCTCTCCTTTCGCCTGTGCCACTCTGTGCTCTATCAGGTAGTACATGTACTCATCGTACAACAGGCGAATAAGGTGAAAGGAACCAAAACTGGCTGCACTCCTCAGGGTCAGGTCTCTGATCACCATGGAACTGCAAAGTAAAGGAAACAGAACTTACCTCAGCGGACATTCTTAATCTGAACATTAAAAAGTACAGAAATAAAAAAGAAAATTAGGGAAGGAGTATTAATTTTATTCATGCACTTGCTGACTTTTTTTTTTCTCCTGCATACTCATATTGGCCCTCATTTATCAATCTTGCATAGGATAGATCTGAGTACAGGAGTCATGGTACGAAAAGACGCTCGTGTGATTCATGAAAATTACGTATATATGGCCAATCCCACTGTACGACTCAGCGGGTCTTGATACACGCGGCAGCTGAAACCAATCGTCATTAACGTGTCCTTAAATATTTGTGTTTCAGAGGCCGCGCCCAATGAAGTCAAACATTGAGAGGAGAAACCTCAGAAAGAAACGAAACATTTTGAGCTGGAAGTTGTTCCCCCCTTGTCTGAGGTGGAGGTTAAACAAGGACGTGCGTTTGGAAGCATGAAAATTGGTGTTAAAGGAGCCCAGAAAAACGCTGTCTGGAGAACGATGACAGCGGCGGGAGTAGCACCAACGTGGACGAGCAGACGTATTGCTGCCTTGACACAGTAACACATGTGCGCGCACTGTTGAAACGACGCTGCTGCTCCGTGCCCGGTTCACCAGGTATTAGATATTCTGTCAATGACCACGAAAAAACATAAAACATTTACTTCGACACAAAGGACAAGATTGCTAAAAAAAACAAACAAAAAGAAAGAAATTAAGTCAGAAAAACACAAATCATTACACCAAAAAACAAACCAAACATGAATTTCTCAGGAAAAAACGAGTTATATTTTAACAAGTGAAGCAAAACGCTTCTGTAAAAAACAGATAAATATTTATTTTATTCAATGATATTCATTTACGTTTTAATCTCTGCGGAATATGTGGCTGCCTGTGCTTAATGACCAGTTTGAAGTTTGTTTAATAATTATTTTTACATTTTTTAAGATTTTGCTGTGCTGCACCATGAATCCACACTGACTCTAACATGCATACATAATTTCAGACCTGACGTGAGATCTGAGCGGCTCGTATGCTCACGTCCAGATTGATACATGCTGAGCCTTGCATGAGAATAGCCGTACGCACAGTTTACTGTCGCACGTACGGTTCATAAATGAGGGCCATTGTCTTATTATTCCTTTTTCAGTGTTACTATAAAGTAATATTATAATATATTCGCATTCTCAGTAAAGGCACAAGTAAATATGAAAAGTTTTTGCCATCCCACCTGTAAAAGGACCACTTGAGCAGAAAAAGCTTAGCGGCTTTTGGGAAGGCAGGGCTGTGTTGATAGGGCTTTAGGACCTGAGAGACCACGCCATCCAGCCATGCAGCCCACTGTTCCAGAGAGTTCTGCTGCTGGAGGGTCAGTTTGAAATCCTGTTCCAGCCTCTGGACAACACGGTCTTCACATCGACACACCCACGAGGCCTGTTCCTGTTGTAAGTATACATGAGGGCAACAGGTCAGTAAATAACAGTAAATACAACTGGAGGAACAACAAAAAAATCTTCAGTTTAAGACAAAAGTGACTGGCTGCACATAACCTGAACAGGAAATTGCAGAAATCACTGATTGACAGCTGAGCATCACACACACACACATGCACACAAACAAAACCATATATTTTAGAAAAAAAAATACTCAGAAATGAATACTAGAAGGGCTAGGACCCTTAAATTTACAGATTTCTAAAGTGTCAAACCTGGACATTAGCAAAGTCGACCCGGTTAAGGTCGGAGAGCATTTGGTTGATCTGGGCCGTGTTCTGGAGGACAGCGCGGGCTGCTTGGGCAAGGTGGTTCAGACTTGTATAGCGACGCAGTGTCTGGGCAAAAGCATTGGCTGATGTCACCTGTGAGAAAAAATAGAAAGGAAATTAAAATCTGCCTCTGACTAATGGTGTGCACATCAAATGATCATTAAATCATTAAGAGAGACCATGATTCTCAACCAAAAATTATTTGCAAAAAATCAGCAATTGATGTTGAGGCTGTTATGTAAAAACGTTATTGTACAGAATAATACTGCTGCCTATCATTGACTTAATCTATATTACCAAGCAATATTAAATTTAAACTGAGCTCAAATTGTAGTTAATTAAACCTGCAGGATTATAATGGCGCTGTTCTGTACGACTTTAAGAGTACAGAATTTACAGTTCCTTCATCAGAAACTCAACACAAGGGCGTGCACCTTAATGCGGACCATTTCCTCTGGGATGTTCATCATGGCATTAGTTAGCCAGCTCTCCAGGCTTTTGGCAAAGTTACGAATGGCTTGAGTTAAGGCACCTAAGAGCAGGACAAGACGTGACACATTACCACTGGAGAGAAGTGTATCATCTTACTCTGTGATCACATCCAGGATCAATGATTAACTGAAGTAGAAACTGAGCAATGAGATTTTGTAATTAAAAATAAATTCCTTATATGATTCCTTTTTACTCACCGTATTTTCCACACGAAAAGGCGCACTTAAAAGCCTTTAAATTTCTTAAAAATCGACGGTGCGCCTTTTAACCCGGTGTACTTTATGTGTGCGCTGAGTACGCTGGCAGCGATAAGCCGGTTAGAGAACTGGCTACAGTAGGTACGCCTACCTCCGCCACGCCCCCGGCAGGTAGGTATATACTGCACCGGTATGCTACAAAACAACATTCGTTTGGCGAAGGACCCCCAAAAATGGCACCAGCGAAGAGACATGCTTACGAGGCACAATTCAAACTATAGGCTATCAGTTACGTGGTTGTAAATGGGAATAGAGCAGCCGCGAGAGAATTCAAAATCAATGAATCGATGGTTTTCTTTCTTTCTTTCTTTTTTTTTTAAAGCATGCGCCTAATAATACGGTGCATCTTATGTATGGCTTAAATACAGAAATAGACCCCGTAATTGAGACTGCACCTTATAATGCGGTGCTCCTTATGGTGCGCAAAATACGGTAGTTTAAAAAAACTTGGGCCACGAAAAACATAAGTGGCAGCAACTGAACAGGGAAAAAGGAAATATCCATTCCTTGCTCAGTACATGAAGCGACAAAATATCTGACTAATGAAAGTGAATAGGAAACATTTCCACTGCTGAGAACCAGGAACACCAAAAAAAGAATTTAAAAAAATCTCAAACAAACAAATCAAATACACTGTATTTGATGATACACTGTATTGTCTCATATTATACTTGCAGCAGTTTCTTACTGGGAATGGGTCGGAGGACATCAGGGATGAGAATCTCTACCAGGCCCTGGTACAGGCTGTTGTCACAGTCGCGGCTCCAGCGCAGCACTGGCTCGTACTTGCACAGCAAAACCAGGCAGGACTTGGGGAGACGTTTCTCTGACTCATCGTGACTAATGGACACACAGGCATGCAGAGTATTCAGTAAGGACATTTTACATCAGATTGTCATGTTTCTGCAAACTAAGATATTTCTTCGATTTTTAAAACAAGAGGTAAAATTTAAATTATTAGCACTCACACAGCTAATGTTGCATCTCCAGCCTGACTTTGGCTGAACCTCCAGAAGGTCTTCCAAAGAGTTTCCACCAGGGTAAACTGCAGATTGACCATCACGTCAAGTATAGCCTAATCGGGCACAGAGAAAACAACACACTGATGAATGACAGAGAGAGAGAGAGTAAGAGTAATTGGGGATTTCACAACACGTTTCACTGACCAGACAAAAAAAAATCTTTAATAGCTTACCTCACAATGTTCTCTGTACAGTACTTGAAAGCTCTTTATGTGCTCCAGCTCAACACCATCGGGAAGAGGTTTCCCCTGGAGGTCGATGTCTGGGAACTCTGGGAGTGCTCTGGATGCATCTGGGACGTGAGAACACAAGATACCCATTTTATATCACATTACAATATTACAGAAAGTAGTGTGTGCATAAAATATATTAAAAATAAATACAAAGTTTCATCTTTGCTGAGCTCACCCAGGAACTGCTGGTACTGCTGAACCTGAGTGCTGATGTCCACCTGTCCTGATCCTTGCTGCTGTTGCTGCTGTTGGCCTGCCCCCGCTGCAGTGCCATTGGTCATCCCTTCAACTTTATGCACAGGCTTCAACCTGACAAGAATGCAGAAAGAGGTCACTGTGGTGGTGTCACTTTTGATCCATGCCAAGACCGGGCTCCTGACACATTTTTCCATCCCTGAACAACAACCCACTGATTTGGAAGTGAAGTTACTGGAATGGAAAGAAGATTTGATTATAGTGGCTTTTAAATGGAGAAAAATCCTAAACCAGTGGTGACTCTGTGACTAGGTTCACACTACCAGGACAAACTGACCTATATTTGATTCATTCCATTGACCTCACCGATGTTTAATTTATTTTCAGAGCTGCGTGATCAAAGAAATTACATCAGATATTAGTCACTTTAGTGTGTGATTTTAAACTGTAAACACTGTATAGCTGAGGCATGAGTGAAAATAACATTCGCCTGGCCTTCTGTTTAAACACAAGTGCTAAGCATTTCCTTAACTGTCACCAGCAAAATGAAAAAAAAAAGATGTCAGTCAATAGACCAAAAAGAGAGCGAACATCCTGTTATGAGGTTGCATTCAGCTGCATTTCTCTCGGGTGAACGAATCAAAATCTCTACTTTTAATGTGACCTTCCGAGATGTTTTCTTGTGGTTTTTACAAATGATCTGTGCTCAAAGGAGGATAGTGCAGATGTAATTTAAGAAGGCCACCAGGGCATGTGTAGTCATGAATGTAAACCATCAATGGTTGGCAGGTGAGGTAAAGCCGGAGATGTGTGGTTGTTCACATGAATACCTCTGTTTCTGGGAGAAGGGCTGCTGCCTCATGGCTAAATGTTGCTGGTCCTCCATCAGACGAAGAAGAGAAGAGCCTGCCTTAATCCTCAGCCCATAGTAGTGGTATTTAGAATTTCCCCTGACAGGAGTGGATAGAATATGTTTTATATCATTGCAGTCAACTACCGTTTGTGTATACGCAAATACATTTTGTGGCAAAAAGGTTGTCTAAAATTAATAGTCTTACATCTCCATCATGTTCATTATTATCATTATTGTAATTATTGTTATTATTATTAGTAGTAATACTAGTAACAAAAGTAATGACAGTAACTAAAATAAAAATATTACTGCCCCATGAGATCACTACCATCTTACTAGGGAAGAGGAGTTAAAGTGTGCCTGTGTGGCCCTGAGAGCTGTTTTGTCAGGGCCATTTTGCCCCTGGTCAGATCTCCTAAGACATATTTGTCCCAGGAAAAGAGCTAGAAAAATGAACAGATGGCATTCCTCAAAAAATCAATTGATTCTCATATGCATAGTAGACTGATTTTTAAACATACAATTTTTTTCAGTTACCAAACATTTAAAAAATGGAAATCTCTCCTCCTCACCCTTCCCTGATTTGTCAGGCTCACTCACCCACACACACATTCTGTCCATCTTCTTCTCTGCCCACATCTTCCTACATTTGCAAATGTTTTGCACTTCTCCACAGAGATTTACAGATTATAGATCTTATGTGGGAGGCTTTGTATAGATCTCCATTAATTGTGCGTAACTGTGTGTTGCTACTGTGCATCACTGCCCTGGGAAACAAATACCTGCTCAGTTTGTTACGTCATTCTGGAATGTTTGACAGTTTATCTCACCTTGTGCCCAAGCGACGTGTGCGTAGGCCCATGAACACGGATCTAATGAGTTTCCCAAATGAGGCAGCATTAACAGGCTCTAGTTTCTGTTCCTGGCAGTGCAGCAAATAGTGGCAGTAGAGTGTCGACCGTGGAAGACTCACTCCTTCAGCTGTCTCATAGTTATCCAGTAACCACTGTACCTGACACACAGGCAACGGAAAAAAAAAAGACAATAGCTAGATCAGTTGTAAACAGGAAAATACAATGCATTTCCAATAAATTTGGGTATTTTTCCCCAAACAAATCACCCAGACCTTTTGGCACAATATGCAACACATGCAGACACATTTAAACAGTTTGTTGAGCCTTTGAGAATGAAAACACTTGTGCGTGCCGTGGCATACAACTTGGGTATGCGATGGTTAAATGACCTGGAATATGGACTATGTCAGAGATAGGCTGATTGTCATTGTCATGTACGGCTTACAATGATGAGCTTAAGATGATAGCGCGAGGCAAATTAAAACGCCCAACTGTCACATGCACTGAATGATATGAAAATGATGTGGTCATGGTTTTGTTTTATTTTGAAGAGGATCTCTCAGTTTAAAATATTGGATTAAATCTTCTCGCCTTGGTTTAAAATGGTTTTTTTTGGTATAAAATCTAAATATTTTCAATTATGCATTCCACTGGACAAAACTATGACATCATCAGCGTGCGCCACATTGGTGTTGAGTGTAGATGCAAACAAAAATGAGAAGAGATTCCTGCGCTTGGCGCCTCTGCATACCTTCTTGTCTGCCGACGGCACGCTACTCTCTTCGCCCTCTGTAATACTCACGGTGGCTGGAGAGGCGCGGGCGGTGTGTGAGTAGTTCTGAGTGTTGTTAGCTGCCCCTCCGCTGTTGCTGCTGCTGCTTAGCATGTAACCCCCTTGGATCACATAGCTCCCCGCTGTGCCACCATTGGTGCCTGCCCCTTCCCCTGCCCCATTGGTGGTGCCACATGTAGTCACCACTGTGGCCCCTCCTGCTGTCGCACTGGTGGGCTGGGCCACAAACATGGACACACCACCTGTTGTTCCAGTGGTCACCGAGACAGTCAGAGGTGTGCCAGGTGTGGAGGCCTGTGAGCCTGGGGTCTGCTGACCCTCATAATACTGGGTAGCTGTGGTCTGGGTGTACAGAGGTGTCTCAGAGTAAGGAAAGGTACTGGAACGTCTACATGAGAAACATGAAAGCAGTGAGGAGAGTGAAAATATGTCGTGGGCCATGTGCAAAAAATAATAAAAATGGATTTATTCTAACATGGTGCTGGTGGTGTAGTTGGTGTCTGTTCCTTCCACATATTGCACTTGATTGGTGTACACATGTTGAACTGGAACTGAGGTGAGCTGCTGCTGGACCTGTGGAATAGGTGCACATTTGCATAAAATTCATTTTTGGACAAAATCAACAGAAAACAACTATATAATTTTTATTTTACAATAGCAACCTCAAGATTAAGTTACAGCTAATTTGTTTATTGCCTTAACTTTCTAGCAATAATGTCCTTGTGGCTTGTGGCTGCAAGGTACATGTCTTTCTCTTGCCACAGGAAGTAAATACATTAACAATGACGGAAGACAAAATGTGGGTGAAAGGGTTTGCAACACATTTCTGATGCCTTGTCTGTTGAGGTCCTGGCACATTTGCTATCTTCGCTTATAGAGCAGCTGACTTTCTTGTACATCATGAACCCTGACCTATGGTTGAAGCTGGAAATCAACAAATGTAACTTAAATCAAACATGTAATTAATTAATACTGTTTCAAAGGACCAAGAATGTTTTAGATGATGTGTAATCCTCTACTTACACAGAAGTTTGTATTTCTATCCATATTTAACCAGTAGTATTAACTATATCCTTACCAGAGTTTGACTTACCTCAGGGGTGATATGCACAGGTTGTAAGCTGGTAACACTGAGCTGAGTGCCTGGCTCAGTCTTGGCTATCTGAGAAGTGGCCTGCACCACAGACCTCTACAGACAAAACAATATTGTTCAGAGGTAAATGTTAACTTCTAACAAAAGCTAACTAGACACTGTTAAAGATTAATAGCTACTTTATACATAAACTAGAAAAGCACTTGGAGAACGCAGACCTCAGCTTATTCCTCCAAATATTGTGATTTACATGCAAAACAGCCTTGCGCATGTTCACGTAGGGGGACGAAGTGTTACAGCATCCTCTCTTCCTTAACGGAAACAAGTTAACCTGTACCAGTAGTATAGTATAGTTAAGTTGTTTTATTACCAAAACCCTCCGTTGCTTTAATCATTTGATCTAAGTCCCTCCGGAATCCACAACATGACTAAAATATTCATCTGTTCCTTGGTCCATTTTAAATCATATTTTGCTAATAAATGCCATAATCTCCTTCCTTGGCAGAGGCAACAACAGGAAGACATACATATCTTTAACTGTCACAGAGCAATGATTTGTTTCTGCTATTATTAGAGATAATTTAATACAATATATTTCTTTTAATCAAGCTGTCTCTTCCTGACACTGTGTGTGTTCATATATTACCTGCTGAGCCGTCTGTACCTGCTGAACAACCTGGGTGGGAACTCCTGTCTGCACCACTGCTGGAGGTGAGCTAGAGTCTGATACACTCTCACTGGAGTGAAGAGAGCCTTCTGAAGGGCAAAGAGGCAGTTCATTAAATAATATCACCCATAGTTAATTACCTTATGAATATGCCACCATTTCCAATATGATTAAGACTCAAGACAGTTATGCGCTACAAAAATGCAATTCACCATCAGCAACAAGTTCCTACTGTATGTTTCAGCTTTTACCTGTGACTGTGACAACGATGTACTGAGGAGCACTTTGAGGATTCCCAGACTGGGTGGGAGAGCTCTGGATCTCTGCAGTCACATACTGGGTCTGGGCTGGTTGAGTCTGTGTTGCAGACTGAGGCTGATTACCAGCTGATGGTTTCTGATTAGTGATAGATGGGGCTTTATCTGGAGGAGCAGCCTGGCCTGTTGATGTTACAACGGTAGGGGTGACAACGGTGGTTTGAATTTCTGCCAGGAACTGGGGTGCAGTAGAGGTTGTGGAGCTGGTATCAGGTTGCCCTGGTGTGACAGTAACACCAGCCCCCTGGGGTTGAACTGCTGGCTGGATTTCACCCACGTAGCCTGAAGTGGCCATTCCAAGCGCCTGAAAGAAAATCATGTGTCAATTTGCCATTAATATAAATGTCCGGTTCATCAATTTTTTTATGAATCAATCTGTGTTCGTGTGTGTGTGTGTGTGTGTGTGTGTGTGTGTGTGTGTGTGTGTGTGTGTGTGTGTGAGAGAGAGAGAGAGAGAGAGAGAGAGAGATGCAAAGAAAATCTGACTTTATTACAGCACTGCCTGTAACAATATAGATTTACATGATCCTTACAAGTGTATTTAGACTTTCAAGCATATGTTAAGTGCTGAAATGGCGGTTGGTTAGTTCACAAACATGACAAGTTCTTGAACCTTTTTACAAAATATATTCTTTTGTAAAGTACAATATGGCACACATTTTGAATTTTTTACCTTTTTACCAAAAATGGAAATGTTGATAGAACGATTAAAGACTATCAATTATGGTGTTCAAAGTCATTCAGTAATGCATTATCAGTTCAGAAGGAAAAGAAAATCCACAAAGACACTCGAACCTACAAAGCACCTGCAATCACCCAGTTTCGCCACGCCCATTAGATGTTAACGTCTGCCACCTGATTCGCGATCTTCAACTTTCAAACATTAAAATAACGTAATTTCTTAAAGCAGTTGAACTACACTGTCCAAACTGCCACTAAATCGCAAAAAAACACCCAAATATTGTCATAATATTTGTGGATGATCCCAGTACACCAATTTGATTTCCCATTTGCGACATCACGTTAAATCTTCCGGAATTTGTGTTCCCCTGCGCGTGGGAAAAGGTGCTAAATTGCCACGAGACAAACAGAAATGTTCATTTACGAGATTAATGAAAGTTACAAATAAATGGTTCATTTTAACATAACGTAAACCAGAAATCAACAGGAGCTTGTCGTGACAGCAGCGACGCTAGCTGAATATAAAGGCAATACAGACAGCAAGCTAGCTGGTCTCTACAACAACCGCCATTTTGTACCTTATGCATTTGACATCGCCATAACAACGGCCTGGTTGAGTACGCGTCCAGGGCTGCGTAGTCATGGCAAGCACTATTCACTGTCAGTAGAATGAGTGGTGAGCGCAAACATTCCTATGACACCTGCTTGACTGATAATCAGTTCAACGGCTAACTTACAGGCTAAGCTCAGCTAACACGGGAGAGCAATTGCCTGTTATGGCTACTGAAACAACAAGGGAAAACAGCAATCACACAATTAATCCCAATTGGTTATTGAATATTTCCTGAATTTAAAACGGTTCACCTTTAAATCCAGGCGTGTATTTCACCGGTATATATCTTCGTTAATTTTTATGGTCGAATTAGTTGTTGTTGTTGATTCTCGTTGCTGGGCTCTTGTCGCCAGGGCTACCGTGGCTATGGCGCTTCGTCCTCACCAGGGCAACTGTTGCTACCCACCCGCTTGCTTCCCTCCCCTCTCCTTGCTCTGATTGGAGATTGCTGCTCTGAATTCTGCCAAATTTTCTTAAAGTGACAAGCACATCGGTTTTCTACTACAAAGCAATCCACGCCCAAGATCCTTTACTGTCGTAGACAGCATCTTTTTTAGAACTAAAGGGAACGCCATGCCGTGACAGATTTTAGTGATTATTAAAATTCTGAAAATAATGATCAAATCAATAGTATTGAATAATATTGTAGCCCTTCCTGTATTTCTGTGTCTAACCTGACATAAAATATCAATTTTTTTGTGTCGCTCATCATCCCCATTTGACCCTATTTTAGGATTCGCTCCCATGTTAATGGGGGCCTTAAGCAATTACCATGGGTTATATCCAGCCAGGATATTTGAGTTAGTGTCTGTTGAAGAGTTTCTTTTAATGTCAGATAAACTATATAGCGTGATTTGGAAAAATCTTTATTTTTGTTGTGTCACAAACTAAAAACAATAAAAGTGTTGTTCTTTATTTAGGCGCTTGCACCAGCTGCCTTTTTTGAAATATAAATTATATAACTATATAAGACACACACAATGGTAATGACAACAATGATTTAATTACTTCAAATCTTTTGCCTTTAATAGATTTTAAATGTATTCAGATAGTTATTCAATTGTGCCACATGAAAATGTCCCCAAAAAGTGGAGGAGAAGCAAATGTTCCTAAATGGTTTGGACTGTGTACAGTATGTAACATTTTAAAAGAATGCTCAAAACATTTAAAGGTAAAATAAAACTAATTGTCTGTTGGGCAACAGAGTTAGTGGTGGAAAAAAAAAACTTCATTTGAAAATATACCTTTTTTTTTTTATGTCAGCGACTCTCAAAGATCAGTTTCACCATGTTAAATAAATGTCAGAGTGGACGCACAACCTAAAATGCCATTTTAGTTGCTTTTTTTTATTACGTTAATTACAAATTCACTGTCTCTATTGTAATTCTCAAAATGAGTGACCTTTGGCTGTGATCCAGTTAAAAAGGTGTTAGATTTTTCTCTGCCACATACGGTAATTCCCTTTTTTGTTATCAGGCTTTGAAAATGTCACCAGTTCTGTCTCGGTTGGTGATGAATAAACAACTTTCAAGAGAAAGGACACATTATATAGAGACATAGAATCTGTGAATAAAAACGATACGACTGATTACAGCTGGTTCCAAAGGCTCCAGTTCATCCCTACTGACTCATGGCAAAGAGCACAATTAGGCCTGAAAGGTTAATTATATGTGTCAGATTACAATCAAGTAATTTTGCTTTAATTTTTTTTTTTATAAAGTAACTGCTTCCTTACTTGCTATATGGTCCATAAGTGTAGAATATTTAACCTGTGAGATGTATGTGGGATAGGATACGCCGCCTCAAAGGGACAAAAATTCTTTCATTGTTGAAATGCAATCATAACCTCAGTGGATAATTATGTCACCTTTGATCTGCTTTTTGTCTCTGTAAAGGTCTCTGCCTATATCGCTCTTTTGAATCTGTTTTCACGTAGCCTCTGTCGCAGGCCTTCAAATGCTATATAAACAGAGTCCGGCTCACAGAGAGATGTGGTTCTGGCAAAGACAAAGTAGGGACAGAAAGCCTGCTGCTCATAAGGGCAAATCATCTGTTATTCAACGCACTTCTGCTTCCTCCAGGTATTATGTGGAAGGCTGTTGTGCTGGCTGTGTGTCTTCTTGCAGCTGGGGTTCAGCCTATGGACGACCCAACCTATGGGGTGAAGTTATGTGGCCGTGAGTTCATCAGGGCTGTCATTTTTACCTGCGGAGGCTCACGTTGGAGAAGATCGCTCATGAGTGCAGGTGAGGGGTTTAAATTTGAATCATTCACATCATTGCCCTCGCTTAATGGAAAAGAGTAAACAAAGACAATGATGTCAGAGATTAACACTGATTAATGTAATGTTCATTAGAAAAGCTGGTACAGGTGTGTTGAAAAAACATTCTTTCATCAAATGCATAATTGAATATGTGACACGGCTTATAAATAGCATTGTTTGTTTGCCTTAGTCCCCTGAATGTCCCACTGGTTAGAACCCCATACATTTGGTCTTTCCAAGAATGTCCCTGTAGCATGCAACATTATCTTTATCATTCATCCAACATCCCTAAATTACATGAATGATGCGGTCACCATAAAGCAGCAAGTGGGTGTATGAGAATAATTAGATGGTTCTTAATGATCCATTTGTTCATTTTGCTTTATCAGAGGTCTTTGAAGATCCGTTCAGCTCCCATCAGGAGGAATCCCCAGAGGGCTTCAGTCACAACAGCATTGAGAGTGTCCTGCAGAGGAACAGAGAACTAAGTTTTCCACCCAGACACCACCAGGAAGAAGTGTTCAGCAGGTCAGCGCGATCCTTCATCACAGAGGAAATCTTGGAAGCTCTGCGCAAAGCTGATCGTAAAGGCAGGGACGTGGTGGTGGGCCTGTCCAACGCCTGCTGTAAATGGGGATGCAGCAAGAGCGAGATCAGTTCCCTTTGTTGAGGAACCTTCTTTTTTGAGCTACGCAGATGCAGAAACATGCACACTCAACCTTCCTCCTCGACGCCTCATGGATCTGGGGTCATTTTTCTCAGTCTGTGTCTTTCAGTAACATGATATGTGTATTTTTTGTCTGAAGTGAAAGGACAGTGACTGTGTTTAGATATGTTTTCTGAAAAGGATTTCAAATGAACAGGAAGGATTATTTGATTTTGAACTTTACTTTTCTGTTCCATCATAATAATTTTTTTCATTTGGTGGTTTAGTTTTGTTAATATGGTTGTCTACACAGACTTATTAAATTGATGGGAAATAATACAGGTTCTTATGGAAACTTTCACACTTAAAAAAAAAAGTCACTGAGTGGTTTTATGAGAAATAAGCTAAAGAAGTAATTCCAACATCATATGAGTTTTTTTTCCAATCAATTAACAATAAAATTTCTTATTAATTAAATATTTAATTTAATTACCATACAGCTAATTATTAAAAAAAAAAATAGAGAGGCACGAAAAGAGCCAGCAATACTGAAGTATAGTCAATGATCTCAAACAGATTAAAGATTTAATTGGAAAACTTAATTATAATAAAATGACAAAAATAGAAATAGCAATTCTAATTTTAAAGGTGAAGGAACTGGGGCAAGAAGTTTGAAGGAACTGGGGCGAGATTTTTCTGCCCCCCCCCCCAAAAAAAAACAACGCAAAACAAAACCCAAAAAACTACTTAGTAGCACGGATATGAAAACGGACACAGAACTTTCAAACAAACGAAAGAGGAAGTGGGGAGATATCTGATGACGCACTGTGCAATGACGTCAAGTGTACTTCCCAAAATGGGCGTGGTCATTTTAAATCTTACAGCTCAACCTCTTTCTTATAGCTGTTTTAGTGGCACGTACCACTGTGTTACTGAGTGGTATGTTTTGGTAGAGCATAAATAACTGTCCACTTTATAAAGTCCAAAATGTCCATGGAATATCCTTAAAAAACATTTAACAAATACCGCCATACCGCTTAAAAACAGAGGCATATGAGCCAAAGACCACTATATACGGCTAAAATAACCAGGAAAACGATGTGTGTCGCGTTACGTGCCGCTCTGTGGGTGGTACAGGCTTGAGAGGTACAAAATGCAGACGGTACTGCAACTTCCTCACCGAGCTGCTAACGGTTCAGGGAAGACCGCAGTCGTCTGACAATGAGGTATGTTCAGAAAAAAAATTATAGTATACACATATTTACATTTAGGGACAATTGTGTTTATTGCTAGTTAACTTTTAACACTTAACTTTTTACACTTTTAACTGTTCCTGGCTACCAGCGAAGTATTTTGGTATTACTGGTATGCTTCTGGCATGCGTACCATAAACTATCTTTATATGTGGGGATATTACAACTGTTTTAATTTCAACAAGCAGAAAAGGTAATTCTGCAACATCCACCCCACAAGCACTTTCTCTAATGTAACCTGCATAGTTGTGTTCGTCTTATCGTCTTTTTTCCTTCATATTATCGTAAATTTACTTGTGCAGCCTTGGTGCAATGGCTAGTTTCCATATTTGATAGATTTATGTTTTCCGCAGACCAAAAAGACGTGGGGGGTTCTCATGTCATGGCCACATTCCCGACAAGGTGGCTCCTGTCCGTTGTCCTGCTTAACCTGACAAAATGCTTTATTCTGGGACGTAAGTTTTCAAATCGACATGTCAAATACACTAGTTCAAGTATGTATGGTGTTCATTCGTCCCTACCGCTTGTTTTCTGCATGCAAATGCTCATCAATATGTATTAAACTAATAATTACAATGTTATCTATTTATTTATTTATTTATTTATTTATTTGTTTGTTTATTTATTTATTTATTTATTTATTTATTTGTTTGTTTGTTTGTTTGTTTGTTTGTTTGTTTATTTATTGTATCAAATTAAATCAGTACAAAATATTCAGCCTGTGGTAAAACAAATATGTGGTAAAATGTTATTTCAATTTTGGCCCACATTTTGTAGCAATGCTCTGTGTTGATGCATGCAAATCACATGCCAAACAGTCATTTATTTCATTTGCTTAGTGATTGTATAGAGTGTTTCTTAAAGTGTATGTGGTACGGACAAAGAAGGTATTTTGAGGCTAGGCATTCAATCAACTTTCATTTCCTGTAAATATAACTGGTAACACACTTCCTTGCACTGTGGTGCGTGTAGGAATCAAAATGAAAAAGGTTAAAAAGCACAAACCTTGAAGAAGTGGGAGGGGATAGTTTTTATCATCAGAAAGAAAGGTGGTTTGAGAGGATGTGGCTTTTTTGTGTTTGGCTTTAACTTTTACAGAGGCATTTTTCTTTTGCTTATGCTCTTTCCCTTGTGATTTTCTCCAGGTCCCCCTGCCTCTCCTTCTCCTCCAGACTGTAACATTCCATGTGATGAGAGCTCTTGTTGTATTGATGTGTACTGTTCATGGGATCCAAGGGAGAAGCCCCAGATACCCACAACCTACAGTCTACAGTGGCAGACCACACATAACAAGTAAGCAATTTGCCCGGTATTGAGTTTTGAGCTGAACATATTTTGTTTCTCTCACCTTGCCTTGTGTTGTCTTCCAGTGAAAAGGAAGTACAAGGAATCAACACGACCGAATTTAATGGTGTGATTCATCGTAAACATTTTTCTGATCCTGCAAAGCTTTCTGTTTGGGTCCAGGCTAAGAACCAACATGGTTCTGTCGAATCTAGCGTGGTCATCTTTAATACAACAGACATTAGTAAGGAAAACTTCTTTTATCATAGTAGTATGATGCCATTTCTTTTAGGTGATTTTAACAATATATTTTAAATGAAAAGTGGACTTATTAGGGTCTTTTTAATTGTGAGAAAAGTGACTGTTTCTGTTTGTAGTCAAGCCACCACCACCAAAATTCAGTGACCTTGGTGATGATGAGGCATTTGAAATTCACTGGGATTCCTTCTGTGATCGGCTGATGAAATTTATGGGTTTCTGTGATGTCCGATATCGGACTGACACTGATCAAACCTGGATTGAGGTATCTTCTACTTTAATTTTGTTTGCATCCATCCTGATGAATCCTAAACTTATGTCCTGAAAGTAATGAAACTGGAAGTTTTTTAAGACATTTCATTTATTGTCCTGTTAACACAGGAAAAAGGATTCTATAGCAGTTTCACGGTTGAAAATCCTGAGAACTGCACAGCTTATGAACTGCAAGTTCGTTGTGCCTGTGAAACAAGCTTGGCAAGCAACTGGAGTGCAAGCCACAGAATACCAGGTTTAGAAATGGGTGAGTTCTCACTTGGTGCTGAAAACATCTCGGAAATTGTTGATACATGCTAACAGTTTATTCAGTACCAAAGCAAATGAGTAGTTATATAGTGGCTCAAGTCTGGTTCTGATTTATTTATAGAACATATTTGTGTTTGACGTAAAACAGGTGTAAATATAAAATCTCAGGATGAACCCTCAGCCAGACAGGAAGCAAATATGGACAGGAAAAGAGAGGGGTTATCTAAATCATCCGTTATCCTGGCCCACTGTTAATCGAATCTAGGGTTAAAACTTTGTATGTATGTTAGATATTTTTTACAGCATGTATGGCCACTGTATGGAGTTTACTCAAATGTGGCCAGGATGTGCTCGGTCATCGTCCCGCTATGTTTTTTGCTGTGTTGCAGTCAACCTCAAAGTGACTCACTGTAATAAAGCATCCTTTTAGATTTGAAACATTTTATGACCATTGATTGAACAATTCCCTGACACTAAAAATAAAAAGGTTAAATTATACAGATGTAGTGGAAACATCTAGGGCAGGTGCTAAGGTACAATCGTCGTGACCTTGTCCTGAGTAACTTATGTTTTTTTAAGTAGAAATTACATAAATTTTTCCAAAATAAAGAATTCTATATCCCAGAACAGCCACTGTAGTGACATTAACCAGGTTGTCTCTAACCCCTAACCCAGGCTGAAGAAAATAACCGGTATGTGTAAGGGTTCTGGTTATGCTGGTAACACCCATGTTTTCTTTGAAAAACCTTTTTTTTTTTTTTTTTTTTTTTTAGCTCCCATAGGAAAGGTTGATGTATGGATGGACTGTGGAATATTAACAATGGCCTCTGATTGTATTCTCACCTGGAGGGTATGTAAAACCACTCAAGCCACAAGAAGACAATGAACAGAAAGCAAATATCTAGTCTCTTTCTACATTAACTGTTCTCTTTAACTCACCCAGAAGCTTCCCATTTCTCAGACATGTGGTGTCATTTTGGGATATGAAATCAGATTGACTCAAAGTGACAGCATTACAAAGCTGGTGAACTTGTCCACATCTCTATCAGTGAATCAGCCGGAGTGTGATGAAATGCAGTGTCACTTTACATCTAATATCAAGGATGCCATATCGGTCAGTTTATCAGCCTACAATGTTCACGGCGCCAGCACACCCTCATATCTTCCCAAACTTGTAACAGGTATCAGAAAACCCACTAACTACTCACTTTTAGAGTGGAAATATTATAGCTTAAAATACCACAATAATTATAGATGTTTATTGTAATTTTTCTGATGTTGTTTGTATATTCTCTTACATTTGACCTTGCTCAGGTAAATGGGAAACTCAGCATGTTCTTCACATCAACATGAGTCTTAATGACATTGCAGTGTCCTGGAAGGTGCCCCCTCAGCTCTCCAACAGTCTGAAAGAATATGTGGTGCAATACAAACAAGCGGGGGCTCCCCTGGGCCATGCATTCAGTTGGATCAAATTGAACAAAAGCCAAACAGTTGCATTTTTTAAAGGTCTGTTTCCACTCTGATTGTGGTTTAATTTTGTGAACGTTGGCTGTTGTTGCTGCTGGGCTTATCCTGAACTGTGTCTCCGCCTATAGGACAGTTTAAAGAGTACACGCCATATCAAGTTTCCGTGTTCACTGTATCGCATGGAAATGAAGTCCATCACCTTTCATCTGTCATCGGATACTCTCTACAAAGGGGTATATTTTGTGTGATTTTTAAAATTAATATTAACCATAACTATTTGACATCTGTTTGCTTTCTAAAACAATAACACTGTCACTTCTCAAACTCATTTAGCTCCAGCCAAAATCCCATCGTTTAAGGTGATGTCCATTGCTACCACTGATGTAACCCTGTATTGGGAGCCTCTTCCTCTCTCCAAGCAGGAAGGATTGGTCTTATACTACCAAATAGGAGTAGTCCAAAACGAAAAAGGTAATCATTATAGTAAGTTGCACAACTGTAGTGAGAAGTTAAGGAAACTTGAATAACACTTAGCCCAGGTTAGGTTGATGCATGCTAAATAAGCACTAATGTCTTGCATTGACATAAGTTATTTAAACTCTCTACTGGGACACTTTTGCTCTGTGGTGTCTCCATTTCTCTTGGTCATCTTTGAGATATTTCTACACTTTCTTTTCCACCTGTGGTAAATTAAATGGATAGACACGTCTATCTTTATGAAACCTGGCTGACCAAACTCAGCAATTAGGGCAATAGGATCTTGGTAAGTGAATTGACTGGTATTTATTTTTCTTTTATAATGCATTTGCATTCAAAATAATCAAAATTGTATTTTTCATATTGTAGTTCCTGAGCAGTAAGTGTGGTTTGATTACAGAATATTAATTTTTTTTGTTTGTTTGTTTCAGCATAAGGCTGCAACATAATAATTGTGAGGGGAAAAAAATCCCAGTTATGCATTTTTTAAAACTTTTTCTGATTTCTTTACTTCACTATTGTTCTTTTTTTAGTATACAATGTGAGTGCACCGCCTCTGAACCAAAGTAAGACTGAGATGGTATTTTACCATCTCAGCCCAGGACAAGAGTATGAGGCCTGGATCAGGGCAATAACAGCTGCTGGCCCTGGAGGAAAGACCACCCTGAGATTCAAGACCAAACACCAGGAATATTTTGGTATTACATTGTAGTTCAGTTCCTGTGCAATTTGTTCATTTTATGACATGATAAGTGATGCATATTGATCAGTGGCTACATTTGAACTTTCTTTCAGACTACTGGATTGTTTTTGGAATTCCAGGTTGTATTTTAATTTTTTTTGTTGTAATATGGTAAGTAATCATTCTGAATTGTTTCAATTCTATGACCTCTTCCTAGATTTAATCTTTAAAATATCATAGATGATTACACTGAAATAAGGAAACCAAAACCCCTGTAAGCAGAATGGTTAGTAGTAGTATTCAAATGCAAAAGAATAATGATCAGTAATACTAAACTTTTTTTTTAATCTGTCAGTGTGTTTATCAGGAAGAACAAAATGTGTCCACTGTCATTTAGATGTGAAGAAATCCCAGATCCTCAAAATAGCCATGTTTTTAGAGAGATGAAGCACCAGGTGAGTTTATTCTTCATTTACTAATGATCATTATCAATGCCATGAAGTTACTCTTCCAAGAAATTCCACTACATGCTACATTAAGTAGTTAAATTCTTGGATTTTCTTTTACCAACCTGCAGCTTCATGATCCTGTGACTTGGATTAGCAGTCCTTCCAACGAGCCACTTCCAAAAGTCATCATGTTGGAAGTTGTGTTGATTCAGCCCAGCCTTCAGAAAAACTCAGACGCTGATGAACTGAATACAACAGCAATTGGAGAATGGGGCTCATCAATGGAGTGTCATGAGGATCAGAAAAAGGATGCTGCTGCAGAGGACCATCAGAGGACAGAGGCATACAGTAAAATGGTTGATTCTGACGAGGAGAGGAGCTGGAACTCGTCAGAGGAAGAGCCATGCATATCAGGTTATGAGAAACACTTTATGCCCACTGCAGCAGAAATATTAGAAGATTTTTGATTTCCTCAGGGTAACTTATGGACAGTCTGAGCAATATAAATCCCACTCACTGGACAGTGTTCTGTATCTCCTTTGTGCTGGAGATATGCCAGCTGAATTACATATCATATCCAAGCAAGGTTTTCATCCTGAGATTCAGGAAGCCTCAGATACATATCGCATGAATGCTCTGACAAGACATCTCTGCCTCATTCTGGTGAAACAACTATTTTAAATGTCTGCAAAGTAAAGTAATGCCAAGTGCCTCTCATCTCAGGATTAACAAACTTTAATTTATTTTAGTATATTTAGAGTATAAAACATCAATGCTACTATCTGCCACAAATTGTTTGTGATTGTAAACATGACAACCCATGCCAGATAGATCCTTTTTTAAATCTTACTTTGAACTGGATTAGTATCAGTTTACAATTTTGTTCCTCTTCTGTATTTTTATATTGTTTTATATCATTGCACCTTGAATTATAAATGATGGATGGTTTGATGAATCAGAGTAGTAAATTTTTTTAAGTTGAAAAATGTATATAATTGTATATAATTTTTTAAAAATAGCAACATAATTAAATAGATATTTTAAAATAATTTATAACGTCTAAATTTTCATTTATCGGGACAATATTTTTATTTTATATAATTTAAAATTAGTAACATACTGTATGTAAATATATTTTATTAAATAATTTATAACGTCTAAATTTACATTTATATGGATATAATATTGTTATGTTTAACTTTCGGAAAGTCACTCGAATCTACTAATTCAGTTTGAAAATGTAAAACTGTAAATATCGCCGAAACCACGATCTCGCGTTGTTTGCGAACGGAAGCCGCGTTGGGTCAATTTCAGGCGGCGTGCTCATTTGAAAGAGAAGAATCACCAGGCACGGGAGAACAAGGCCTAACACTAATCAGTGAACTTTTAGGTCAACATTGTACGTATGGTTTTTTTTGTATTTGTAATCTTTAACCTTAAAATATGGATTACGTCGACTAGAGCGCCTTATTAATTAATGAGTTCTAATAAAATGACTGGCAAAACCAAATTCTCTTATGTAGCATTAGACCGGCTATTAGCTTTAGCATCTTACGTATACCACTGGCTTTAGCAGCTAACACAGGCTTGTAAAACGTGTTCAGCTTTGCGCTACACATAAACTGCCGATGTAGTGTCAACCAGGACAATTGTTTCTCTTACAGATGTAAGGAGTAAATTATGTAAACTGTGTTTGTATCTACATTTGCTTCTTTCGATTACAGACAGAAGTAGACTTTAATACCGGTCACATTGAGATTACTCGGGCTGAAATTGTCCTGTCGACTAGGCCCGAGGGAGCTGTCGTCGTGTATTTTAATAAGTCTATTTCAATTGGTGTGGAGCCAACCTATTTTGTTTGATGGTTTATGTTACTATCACGGTAAACGGAGCAATATTTGCAAGCGCACCAGGTATATTTGTTGGATTGAATTCAAAATCAGGTTTCACACGAAGTTAACTGGCTGTTATGCTCGTTGTCAGCTTTTCTCACTTTTTGTTTGGCTGAAGTTTAACACGGCTCCGATAATAAATTACAACTAAATGATCCAAGTGCACTATGGTTCAGTTTTGAAGTACATTCCGGCCGTTTCTGTAAAGATAGATCAGCACACCGGGTGACGTGGGTTGAGGATTAACTTGGGACGGTTAAGCTGGGTCATGGAGTTTTGCAGCTACACGTGTTATCAAATGTCCAGAATATTCGTCTTGCAATAGAGTTTTAGTTTCGATATTCTAATTTCAGACCGATCTTGCGAATTTTTTTGCCTATAGAAATTAATGTTTTGAGTTATTTAAAGCGTTTAGTAATTTTCTCATATCACATTAACTTTATGGTTATGAATTACCTTTATCCACACATGTGCACATGGACTTGAGAAATGATGCAAATGAAAAACAACACCTGAGCTTTGCTGATGTTGGTTGTATTCGTACTGTCTGATCTGGAGCCCATGTGCATCTCTTCTGTAGTGTGTGTGTGTGTGTGTGTGTGTGTGTGTGTGTGTGTGTGTGTGTGTGTGTGTGTGTGTGTGTGTGTGTGTGTGTGTGTGTGTGTGTGTATCTTTTGAAGGAGCTCACATTTGATTTTCTTCTAGGATGGAGTGGCAGCCCGATGAGCAGGGACTTATGCAGGTCCTCCAGCTGCTTAAAGACTCACAGTCGCCCAACACAGTTACACAGAGAGCTGTCCAACAAGTATCCTTACTGGGCTATTGATGAGTGGAAGGGTGTGCATTGCACTGATAATAATATAGTGGTAGTAGTGGTTTCTGACATAAGTGTTCACAACAAGCAAAGTAAGCTGTTGGAGTCGCCAACCCAGTTATACAAGAGAGAGAGAGGCATAACAGCTTTTATCAGCAACGCTTGTTCCCTTGGTGACAGCACCTGGTGGTTCAGTGTGCACACTCTTGTCTATGTGTGTCTCTTAGTCTCTCTGTCATAGGACTGGGATGGCCACCCCTAGTGTAAAGGAGGCTTAGCCAGTACCATGTTGGTTCACTGCTACTACATGTCCTCAGACGTCAGTCAAATATTTTTTTTATTTTTTTTATTTATTAAAATAGGAAAGGTGTCCAGCTTTTGCCAGAATTGATGTTAAAGCCTTAACCACCTTACTAGAAACTTGAACAACTCAACCAGTTCCCCGACTTCAACAATTATCTTATCTTTGTCCTCACACGTCTGAAAACTGAAGGTCAGTAACTGTTGCGCATACCTTTTAAATTTTAAATGTATTTTGCTTTTCACTGCATTGGAGGAAAGCTTAAAGAATATGCATAGACTTTTAATAGACTTTATTTGTTAAGCCATCTTGTTGAGTGCAAAAGGATATATTTGGAAGTCACAGCATATCAACACTTATATAGTCGTTTGTGACATGAGAATAGTGTATGTGTAATAGATACTTTATTTTTAGCACATGTAATGATAATGGCATATTAGTGCTATGGAATTCCCATTTTAGATGATGTTTTTATCTCTTAAGGGATTTGTTTTTTCCTTTTATGTTTACAGATGAGCCCACTCGCTCTCTGAGTGGTCTGATATTGAAGAACAATGTCAAGGCCCACTACCAGAACTTTCCTTCGGGTGTTTCCAATTTTATCAAGCATGAATGTCTCAATAACGTTGGAGACCCCTCACTGCTTATCCGTGCCACCATTGGTGAGTTCTTATTCATCTTTTGTTGCCTCTGTTTCTTTTTCTCCCTCTCTTTCCTTGACTCTTACTCTCTCTCTTCGCTGGAAATGATGCACAAAATAAACCCTGACAACTAATGCAGATATTTGTATTCGTACTGTCTGATCCAGAGCTGCTACAAAGGCTGTTTGCAAGTCTGTTGATCTCAACCCAGTTTCTTAAATCAGTTTTCTTCCTTCAGGCATCTTGATCACTACAATTGCCTCTAAAGGGGAGCTTCAGACTTGGCCTGAGCTGTTGCCCCAGCTCTGTAACCTGCTTAACTCTGAGGACTACAACACTTGTGAGGTCTGAACATCATCTGATCTGTCTGTATTCTTTTCTTCTTTCTGTAGATCTATTGATTTAAAAAATAAATAAGATAGTCATGTAAAATTTCTTCATGTTTTACAAAATAATTAAACAACCTCATAATGACAGAAGTCTGCCTTTAGAGGAGTTTTTTATTCTTTTTTTCTACAACTCTTGAAAAATTCAATAAAAAAAGTTGGTACATTGTGAGTTCAGTCTCTGCCTGTGGCATATCTTCTGATGCCATCTTATTCTCTCCTCTGTGTCTGTGTATGTTTGCGTTTTGATTTGACAGCCTCTCTGTGTATGTCCGTGTCTCAGGGCTCGTTTGGAGCACTGCAGAAGATCTGCGAGGACTCGTCGGAGCTGCTGGACAGCGACGCTCTGAACCGACCACTCAATATTATGATTCCTAAATTTCTTCAGTTCTTCAAGCACCGTAGCCCTAAGATTAGGTACCGGAACTAAAGTCACTGCTCATAGATTCTCTAATTAACATTTGGTCTATCTATTTATTTTCTTTTGCGGTTGCATTAATCTTCAAATTTTTACCAAAATATGTATTTTAGAAGTTTGTCAGTGCTGTATCTGTATCACAGTATTTTTAACATGTGCTCAATACCGTTTGGTCATGTTGTTAAACATTATGTCCACAAGAGGGTCCTCTATGAATACTCTTACCCTTATTACTATTTAAAAATACAGCTGTTTTCTGGTTAATCTTTGATTTTATTACAGTGAAGCCCCTTGTATGATATAAGTATATGATTTTACACATCATTTTTTTGTTTACACATCTGTACGTTAAACTTTAGGTTATTAATATGTACCCTCCCCTTTTAGGTCCCATGCCATAGCCTGCGTGAACCAGTTCATCATTTGCAGAGCCCAGGCTCTAATGGACAACATTGACACCTTTATAGAGGTGTGTTTAAATAGCAAATTAGGTATTATTCATGGTCTCGTGGTTATAATTTCTTACATTTGTGTTCTTTTAGAGTCTGTTTGCACTGGCGGCAGATGAAGACTCTGAAGTTCGAAAGAACGTGTGCAGGGCCTTGGTCATGTTACTGGAGGTCCGCATCGACCGTCTCATTCCCCACATGCACAGCATCATCCAGGTAGGCATTCTGCTGGATCTCGTGCAAGTTACACGAGAGACATTTAAAACATTGACTCAGTCCATCACTCATTAAAACGAGGACACACTCAGCTCATGGATTATTCAGTCATACCTATTGTACCTTTAAACATTTTTTTACAGTATGTGGGGTAGAATAAAAAAGTGAACACTTTTTTTTCCCTTTCAGTACATGCTGCAGAGAACTCAGGATCCAGATGAGAACGTGGCGTTGGAGGCCTGTGAGTTTTGGTTGACATTGGCGGAGCAGCCCATCTGTAAAGAAATGCTATCAGGTCATCTGGTGCAGTGAGTAATTTATTATCTTGAACTATTTGATGATATTTTATTTAAATATTAAGAGTTCTGTGCTGATAGTAGCACTAAGCTGTTTGTATTATTCAGCCACCTATATTTTGTGCTACTTGAGTAAATTAAAACTCTGAAGTTTCTTTGTCTTTTTGCAGACTGGTACCTATTTTGGTAAATGGGATGAAATATTCAGAAATAGATATCATACTACTAAAGGTGAGCTTTTTATTTTCATACTTGTGAATCCTGCAACATTTATTCTTTGTATCTGCCAAGTATATGCCATGCTGATGTGAACTGTGTCCAGGGTGATGTAGAAGAGGATGAAGCTGTTCCAGACAGTGATCAGGACATCAAGCCTCGTTTTCACAAGTCACGCACCGTCACCCTACAGCACGAAGGGGGAGAGGATGAGGAGGGCGAGGACATAGACGATGACGATGATGACGATGACACGTTGTCCGACTGGAACCTGCGTAAGTGGCTGAGAATGCAAGTTAAAGAGGTTGCACATATTTATACAAATATAATTGAAATCCCTCTAGGTGATGCAGGGTTCAACTGTCAGCTGAAATATTTGTTCATGTTCTTCACTGCAACAGCTAATGGAAAATTTTAAATCACACCACCCAGATCTTGTCTGAAATTCTTTATTGATTATATTATTTGACTAAGAACAACCAAGTTCCAACTTTCTTAAAAATGTTTTCTCATTATCATGAAACAGCTAATAGAAAATTCTGAAGATGTCAACTTTTTTTTTTTTTTTTTAACTTTATAACAGGGAAGTGTTCTGCTGCAGCTCTAGATGTTTTGGCAAATGTTTTCCGCGATGACCTCTTGCCTCACCTCCTCCCACTCTTAAAGGGCCTGCTCTTCCACCCTGACTGGGTTGTTAAAGAGTCTGGCATTCTTGTTCTGGGTGCTATAGCTGAAGGTAAATGCATGTATGCTGGCAACATTCAGAATGTTGTGGACCGGCTCTAAGTTGTTCTATCTAAAAGTTTGCTGTGTTAGCCAGGAAATAAGTTACTTTACCTAACACATAGTTAAATGTCATCTTCCTCTTGGAATAGACTGACTTGATCCCACTTTGCAGGATTGGTTTGTAACCCTCTATCACTTGTGTCAGGCTGCATGCAGGGCATGGTTCCTTATCTGCCAGAGTTGATTCCCCACCTCATCCAGTGTCTATGTGACAAAAAAGCCCTGGTCCGATCGATTGCCTGTTGGACACTAAGTCGCTATGCACATTGGGTGGTGTCTCAACCTCCTGACTCCTACCTCAAACCATTAATGAAAGAGCTTCTCAAAAGGATCCTGGATAGCAACAAGAGAGTGCAGGAAGCTGCCTGCAGGTATGCAGCTTTATATTTCTCTTATTTCAGCATGTGGACATGATGAAAAGCCCAGCTCATTGATTAACAATGATACACTTTGTTCCCATATTGTTTTCTGATCCACATCCTCATTAATATGGAGAATATGTGACTGTGTATGCATAGATCTTTATATGTTATCACATGCTTTTCCTAGTGCATTTGCAACCTTGGAGGAAGAGGCATGCACGGAGTTGGTTCCTTACCTGAGTTTTATTCTTGACACGCTTGTGTTTGCTTTTGGAAAATACCAACACAAGAATCTCCTCATCCTTTATGATGCAATAGGAACTCTAGCAGACTCAGTGGGGCATCATCTCAATCAACCTGTAAGCTCCTGTCATATTTATGCATGTTTTTGTTTTTCTGATAAGAAATCATGCTCTAAACTTTTTTCTCTGTTACAGGAATATATTCAAAAGTTGATGCCCCCTTTAATTGCTAAGTGGAATGAGCTGAAAGATGAAGACAAGGATCTCTTCCCACTGCTGGAGGTGAGATTGAGACAGTCAGTGGTTGATCATCCAGAATACATTATGTACTCATGCTTGTCTAAACATGTCTGGATATGATGCAACACCCAGCTCATTGATATAGAAAATGATACGTTTTGTTCCCTTATTTGTTCTGATCCAGATGCCACAGCCTTCAAGCTGCAATAGTTGAACTCTAGGAACTGTTTAGTGCCTGTAAAAAAGAATGCATCTACACGTTCCAGTGATAAGCATTGTTGGTTTTTTTTTTTCCTTTCAGTGTCTGTCTTCTGTAGCTACGGCTCTACAGAGTGGCTTCCTGCCTTACTGTGAACCTGTCTACCAGCGCTGTGTCACGCTTGTCCAGAAGACACTTGCTCAGGCGATGGTGAGAACACCCAGGCAATAAAATATGCCGTGCTTTCTGGAGGAAAAGAAGGGTTAATGCTTTCCTGCTGTGTTTGAATAGATGTACAATCAGCATCCAGACCAATACGAGGCTCCTGACAAAGACTTCATGATCGTTGCCTTGGATCTTTTGAGTGGTCTTGCTGAGGGTTTGGGAGGGCACGTGGAGCAGTTAGTTGCCCGTTCTAACATCATGACCCTGCTTTTCCAGTGTATGCAGGTATGACCAAAATTTCTTTTTTTTTTTTTTCTTCTTTTTTTTTTTTTTTCCTGTCCAAGCTGTATTATATAATATACCTTCCTGCATGGTCTGTTTTAGGACACTATGCCTGAGGTAAGGCAAAGCTCCTTCGCATTGCTGGGTGATCTGACCAAGGCGTGCTTCCCTCATGTTAAACCCTGCATATGTGAGTGTGCATGTCAATCACTGAAAGCATGTGACCTGTCATTCTCTCTGAGGTTATGTGGGAAATGACTGAAAAATATCACTGTAGTGTCCATTGTTGCTTTAGATGGTATATTATCTAATGTCTGTAGTGCTGATGGAACTGCATTGTAAACGATCTGTATTCATTACCCCCAGCTGAATTCATGCCCATCCTGGGACTCAACCTGAACCCAGAGTTTATTTCTGTTTGTAACAACGCCACCTGGGCCATCGGAGAGATCTCCATGCAAATGGGTGAGTGTTATATTTTTTCAATATGGTGACATATCGTCATTCCAGTACACGACACACGCATGGGTAATAAATGGTTAACTTTTCACTTTTGTGTTCGTTTGTTGATGTCTCGACTGTGAGCTGACAGCTCGTCCAGGCTAATGGTGGTGTTTTCCAAACTGTTTCCTGCTTTAGGTGCAGAAATGCAACCATATGTGGGGTTAGTACTGCCACATCTGGTGGAGATCATCAATAGACCCAACACGCCTAAAACCTTGCTAGAAAACACAGGTGCACACACACTCATGTTCGTGTTTACAAGTGTTTGTTTGGCCCTAAGTGAAGGTAATAGAAATTATTTCACATCCCTGTGCACAGCCATCACAATTGGCAGACTGGGCTACGTCTGTCCACAAGAAGTTGCACCACAGCTGCAGCAGTTCATCAGACCCTGGTGAGTCCCGAATCATCGGAGTTTTAAAGGATTATTAATGAAATTCATCTATTCATTCTCTTTGTGCTTCTGTTAAGGTGCTCGTCACTGAGGAACATAAGAGATAATGAGGAAAAGGACTCCGCCTTTCGTGGAATCTGTGTAATGATCGGCGTCAACCCTGCAGGGGTGGTGCAGGTGAGGCAACACTTTTAAGTGTTGAGCTGAAAGATTTAGAGATTTCTCATGAAGCAGTGTTCCATCTGTCTCTCTTTCTAGGACTTTATTTTCTTCTGCGACGCTGTGGCATCTTGGGTTAATCCCAAGGACGACCTGAGAGACATGTTTTATAAGGTTAGTCCACTGAACACCTCCTGTCAGACTTTAAGTGTCGTGGGCGGATCTGACATTCCTAGAATTTGCTGCTGTCGCTGCACTGTGATGATCACCTATCAGACATTCGAAATCTGATGTCATAATGTGGACAGTTTATGACTGAGAAGTGTGGAAAGCCCCTCTATACAGCAGTTTGTATAACACAAGTCTGGGAAATGTTCATACTGTAGTCGGGTTTGACTAATAAACGTTAACATATAATCACAACTGCCTCTGCAATTAGTGTGTTGTGCCAGCATGAAATGTAAATACCTTGCATTTTTTATATTTTTTTTTTACATGCGGTTATGTCACACTTCATCACCAAAAGCTCCATTCCAGTTAATAGAGAAGATACAAATGTATGTAAAGTTCTACCACCCTAATGCTGCTTTTATTTTATTTTTAAGATCTTGCATGGTTTCAAGGACCAGGTGGGGGAAGAGAACTGGCAGCAGTTTTCTGAACAGTTCCCCCCTTTGTTGAAGGAGCGACTGTCAGCTTGTTATGGCGTGTAGCGTAACATTCTCCTGCATTGCAGAGGAGTTCAGCCTGTTGGGTATGTTCAGAAAATTCCAAATGACTGAAACATTGTGATGTGGGTTTGTAGGTGACAGTCACCTTGATCTAAAACCTTGCAAACTGTTGTTGCCAGAAAAGCTTTAAAATTACACAAATGGGCTTCAGGTCTGATCGCAGGAACCAGACCCTGTTCCCCATCCCTTTTCAGGAAATGATGACACACCCAGCTCATTGATAACCAATGATACACTTTGTTCCCAATCAGTTGTCTGATCCAAAATGGCACTTTTGTCTGCACTGTTTTGAACATTTTTGTCCTTGTTGTAAAGAGAATGTGCCTCTTCCTTTCTTTTTCCCCCACCAGGTTATTGTAGGGGAGGGTTCCTGGGGACGTCACCGCACTGCCCAGATGTTGGAGAGAGGAAGAGCCGAGACGTGACTGGCTTTGATTCTCCACTCGGCAGACGGCCCACTTTCCCCCTGCGCGCTGTCTCTCTTAGGGAGGGTGGGAGGAGGGTGGTGGGTGAGGGAGGGTAGACTGGGAATATTCACATACCTCTCAGATTAAACACCTCATAGAGTGGCTTTCGTCAGCTGCAAAGAAGGTATTCTGGAGTAGGCAAAGACGAAACTTAGGGTCTGTTTTGGATCTCTCCCCCGTGTTTTGATTGTTCTGTGAAGTGCTGACGGGGTGGGGAAGGGGTGTCGTGGGTGCATTTAAAGAAATAATCTGAACCAGCATAGGTTGCCACAGTCCCAGACACATCACACCTAACCTATAGAAAGACTCACATGGACCTGTTTAAACACATTTGTGCTAGAGGCAAAACAAAGTTACCTTATGGTGTAACAACCATAAACGTACACCAATTTTTTTTTGCACTAACAGAGCTGAGTTTGCAAAAACTCATTCAGTGTGCAAAAGCTGGATTTTTTTTTTTTTTTTTTTTCCCCAAATGTACATGAATTTCATTTCCCTTCTCTTCCCGTGGTTGCTGCAGTCCTTTCTGACTATAGGTTCCTTTTTCTCCCCACCTGTGGTGGAGAAAAGACGTAATGGGTCTTTCCTCTTAGATGTTTCCGGCTGCCATACAGAGAGCGTGCATGACACATGCTCACCTCTTCAAGTGAGGCATGCTTGACTGAATGTCTGTCTTGTTGCAACCATTATTTAACACACTTATGTTGTCAGTATAGGGAGGCTGCTATAATTTGAATCTTTCAGTGCTTGGTTCATTTGTCTTCCCAGTCATACATTCTGTCTAATCAGTGTACCCATCGTTGAATAGAGGGTGATCATAAAACCACTGTAAGTAGTTCAATCCAAAAGTCTCCAGGTCTGTTAGCTCGAAGAATCTCTGAAGACGACGATTAAAATACTGTAGTGAAAGACGAGAACCCTTTTGCTGCTGCATCATCTTTTAGGACATTTTCCAAAACGCAGAGAAGGAGTTTATTCTTGCTGATAATAAATGCACTTTTTTTTGTAATAAATTTAGAATTTCAAATGTAAAACAGTACAGTAATACTATAATCTTAAGATTTTTTTGTCATAAGTGTTTTTTAGGAGTGTTTATGGCTTACTAAAGTAAGCACAATGTTAATGATGGAATGACTAGGATGAGATTGTGGCCTCTTTACATAGTTTTGTAATGTATTGTAAAACATAAGATTTTAAGAGGACAGAACTTAACAGCATTTTGGATCCGTGTCGCCTCCCATTGTTCATTTGACCTTTTTTTTAAATATATATATTAAAAAAAAAAAAAAGCTTCCTAAGGAATGAAGGCTTCCAAACTCGCATGCTTTTCAGTAGATTTTTTTATTACTTGACCATTTGATGGGATCCAATTAAAACTTGCTATCACCTGCTATCAGCTGAAGCCTTTACCTGTCAGTACACAGTCTGGTCTCAGTACACAGGCAAAAAGATGAATTGGCCGCTGCTTGAATCCCCTCTCAAACAGCAACTGGATGCAGTTCCTGTACCACAGTTCAGTAAAAAGCCAAGTTCTTAGACCGTTTCAGTATGTTGCATTATGCCACGCTACATACAGATGTCAACACAAGTTGTCCACTTTCTTTTAAAGGTTCACAACACTTGCTTTAATTTATTTTGTTTTGTTTTTTTATATTTAGTTTGTTTTTAATATTTTTGTGCTGTTTTGCACAAATCCTTTTGGACTTTAAAAGTTTTTTTTCCTTTAATTCTTTTTATTTAAAGAATTGTGTTTTCGTTGTTTTATAGCGGACCATTTCTGTGACACCAAATGTGGTTGAGCTGAAGGAAAGCCAGTACTTTGATGCAACTCATGGAAGAATGTAGGAAAACCAGTTCAAATCAGTTTCAATCTCATTTAAAAGCCGGTAATTCATTTTGATGGGTTTTTTTTTTGTTTTTTGGGGGGTTTTTTTGCAACTGTGGTGCAGGTTGGGATGCTATCTGATGTATCCTTTTTATTCTGTTAACAGGGGAGAATAAAGTTTTTCTATTAAGCTTTTGTCAACTAAATGTCTTCTATGCTTTCGCCTTTGTCATTTGAAGAGACCGGCTTTTGTCGGATTAAAAGTTCTCTCTCACTTTCAATGCACAGCTGGCACTAAATTAGATAATTGCATATTTCCCAGACTTGGATGAACATGTTAACTCGCTATTGTGACTCCCCTTCCCCTTTAATTCCCCTGACTGACTGTCACTTTATCCTGACTACCAGAATGTCTATATACCATTGTTTCAGCACGTACATTTCAGCACCCCAATCACTGGGAGTGTTAACATGCTATTAATTTTTGTTTTTTACATGGGTTATTGCAGGGTGCAGACCTCTGCCCAGCAGTGCTCCACATATTGTAACTTACACCTGAAGTATAGCGTGCACATACACAGTAATACAAGGTTACATAACAGTAGGTTGCTTCTTGATGTAACTCCATGGCTTTTGCCTAGGGAAGGTCAAATTCCCTCTGGATTCCACAAAAATAACCTGTTCCTTGGCCCATTATTAACATTTTCTAAAGATTTCAGTTCAGAAAAGTCATACATTTGAGTTGTTCACAAACGGATACACACAGGCTGTCACATCACCTGTTTAAAGACATGAGCCACATGGATACTCTGATTACTTAAACTGGATTTTTGTGGTCATATAATGAGACCTGCTGATAAATTGAAGCGTCCTGTGAAGCTTATGTTTCAGAGTCTGAATGCTTCATCTGTTTTTTTTTTTCCTACCAGAGCATGTTACTAATATTTTATTTAGACATTAAGGAACTGTTGCATTAAAAAAATAATAAAAAATGAAATTATGCTCAAGTATTATATCTCACAGTACTTTTTTTATTTCTTTAAGATCATTAGTAGTAGAGTGGGTGTGCGTGTGGGGGTTTAGTTGCCTTCAGGAACATGGCTGCAATGCTTTTTCACAAGTATATGTTAAATATCCTGCTTTGCTGGGTACCTGTCTTGCAACATTTGCTAGAAGGTCAGATGTGTATCTGTCTTCAGAGTTGAATTTTGCAAAAGCTTTTATGCTTTGTGGTGGAAAACAGAATTCCAATGATTAAGGAGCATCTTTTAAATTGTCATATTAGGAAAAGAAAATCCACACGGGTCTCAAGTGCACAAGTTGAAAATTTATTTATTTATAACAAAATGAAATACAAACAGGCATAACACTTCAAAAATTCAAAGTTCTCCCGTGACACCCAGTGCTTCATGGACAAACAACATCTTGGACTTTGCACCTTTAAAGACTTAAAATTTCAAAATAAATTGAGAGGTGGGTGTTTTGGAAGTCCACGAATTGTTGCAAGATCAAGAAAAAAACTTCCACCAAATAGATTTTCACCGTCTGATTCCTAAACTAATCAAAAACATTTCTATGTTGGAAATTGGCGCTGGGTGTTTTAGATCAGAGCCCTGGAGGTCCACCTGAGTTTGCACAGTGCACCTCAACACCTCATCTAAAAGCCTAACCACTTCCCAAACTGACTCACTTGATACAACAATCACACTTTTTTGGAGGGAAACTGTTTTACATAATTTGCACCAGATGGTAAAAGCATTTTAAACTTCCAGGCATTTTTAATAACTCATCTATGCTCAACCTGTGCTGTTATCATAACTGTATGTGTTGCTGTGTGCCTCCTGGTATGGGCATCCCATAGTCAGGGCAGCAAATTTACTTGTCTGAAAACAAAGTAACCTTCTTCTTCTCCTTGCTGTACCTGATCCCGGAACTACACAGACAGGTAGAAACCTGTATTTTCAGTTCAAAGTGTCATCAGATTACTGAAGGCCTTTTAAACGCAGTGCTGTTCAGCCTGCCCTCCAGGCTAGAGGGATTCTTCCCATCTCGTCTCTGCACTCTGAGGCACTGAAGAGGAAGAGTTGGTCAGCACATCTGCAGGTAATTTAAAGATATTTAAACATTCTCGCTGTGTGATGCAATTTTTTTTTTTTTTTTGCTGTCTTTCTGGTCACGCAGGCCAGATTTCAGGTTATGCCTCCATTGAAATAAACTGTAATTGATCTAATTTATGGACAGTGGGAATGCCACTTTCTTCTTCCACCTTGGTGTGCAGTGCTCGTAAATGGAATGCATTTAAATACCTTTTAAAATAAATTCAGAATTGGCTTTACTGGAAGCTTTTAATCAGATTTTAGAAGCATTGAATCATTTTCCTATATTATATATTCTAAGATAATAATATAAAATATTTGTGACGGTCGAAATTCTGCTCTGAATTGCTTTTTACATTCGCCAAGTAAGGAGGTTACGTGAGAGCCGGTGTTTGTTTTTTTGTCTGTTTGCTTGGGAGCAAAAGAAACCTTTAAAAGTTAAGAACGTATTTTAATGAAATGTTTTTGAACTATTGATAATGGGCCAAGGAACAGATGATTACAGTTTGGTAATGTATAGGATTCCGGAGGCACTTTAACAAGCTGAGTGGAATTGATCGTAAACCTGATCAGTGACGTGCCATATGGGGAGGTAAGTGAGGTGGTCATGAAAAGAAGAAGAAAAAAAAAAAGTAAAATGAAAAAATAAATGAAATGGTCGTATTTATATTGTGATTTGTACCATAAAGTTATTTTCCGTTTAACTTCACCAGTTTTAGATTATTTTTTTTAGTAAAATCGCAGACTTTTCACATTTACTATTCAACGGCTAAAAAGAGGCACGAGGTGAGGCACGCAGTTCCCCTGTCTCACAGTAGGGGGCGCCAAGACCCGAAGGATTCTTGTTATGATTCAGCGGCTGCAGTGAGTGACAGAACCCTGCTGTACTGCGGTCAATTAAGAGTTAGAAAGAAGTGCAGCCATTATTTTTTTCTATTTGCATTGCCTTACTTTCGAAATGGAGGACTACATATCTAAAAACATTTAAAACTAAAAGAAAACAATGAAAAATTCTACCAACAAGTTATCGATGCTTTTGTTCAGTAGGAGCGGCGGATGGACTTTATTTATGAAGTAAATGTAAGAACACAATAACGTTGTTTTTTTCAATTAAATGTGCTTTCTTTGTGCTACAGTTTGTATGTGTAAAGAATGTTGATATGAGACTTTAAACATAATCCGTTAACTGCTGCCAATCAAATATTGAATAGGATAGTCTGTAGGGTTTTTTGTAAATCTGATACTGATGACGTCAGTGCTATACCAGCCACGAACCTCACCGCACGTCACTGATTACTACTGCCTATATATTCCTCCGCCGAGGGAGGAGCTGTTTTTTCAAGGAAAAGAGAATGCTGGAACACCTGCTCCCCCTACATGAGCATGCACAAGGTTCAACTTTATCTATTTATTTAAATAGCGCCTGTTTCATCAAAGTTGTCTCTATAGGCTCTTTGAAGAAAGGGTGAGGGGAGAGGAGAGGAGAGTGGTCTGTTGGGTTGGTATAATACTATTAGCGCCTCCAGATAGGATGGAGCTTGGCCTCTGAGGATCTTGTATGTCAGGAGAATTTTTAAAACAATTCTTAATTTAATGGTTGATTACTTGATCATTGATTACATACCTTCGCCATGTAACCTTCCACATGAAAGGTGGTCCTCACAGATATCAGGAAACTGCAATTTATCGCTAAAATATAGACCCACTAGCAGAAATCTGTGATGATCTAGTAAACCTCTATCATGTTTGTTTGAGGGCAATATGGCACATGACTTCCACAAACCCGAGAATATCTACAGAAATAGCGAGCCATTTTCTGAGGACGCACCAAAAGTCCAGGGTTATGACTTCAACCAGGGCGTGGACCATAAGGCCTTGTTGAAATCGTTCTTCAACACAGGCTTCCAGGCTACTAATTTTGGCCGGGCCGTCCAAGAGATCAACCGAATGGTGAGGAGATTAAAACCACCCGCTGACTACGATCAAATTTCTTCAGAATTGAAGAAATTGCCCCAGAATTGCCCCATGTCCTCGCCCACAGATCGAGAAACGCAAGCAACCGTGGAACGTTACTGACAAGGGCGACAGTGAGAAACATCCACCCCATTGCCCTTGCCTGAGCAGCTGCACCATCTTCCTGGGCTACACCTCAAACATGATCAGCAGTGGCGTCAGGGAGAGTATCCGCTACCTCGCCCAGCACAGAATGGTACGACCCGCATGTCACGAATGCTAAATTCAACACCAAATGAGAAGAATGCACAGAATCCATTTGTATTGAAATATTCTCTTCTGTTCATCCTTCATCTGTAGGTTGATGTCCTGGTGACCACGGCTGGAGGGATAGAGGAGGATCTGATCAAGTGTTTGGGCCCAGTTTATGTGGGAGACTTCCACCTGTCTGGCAGGGATCTTTTTGAAAAAGGCATTGACAGGTAAAGAAACCTGTATGTTTAATGATATCTGCATTGTCAATGTCCCTGTTTCGACTTTTGCTGCAGGATTGGGAACCTTCTAATGCCCGATCACAACTACACTTTGCTCAATGATTGGATCATACCGATTTTGAAGCAGATGCTGCTGGAGCAGAGTAACCAGGTGTGTTGAAGTTTTGTTTTTTCTCTCAGAATTGTTCTCCATTATGTGCTTAAAGCTCAGTGTGGGTCACACTGGATGGCCAGGTTAAACCTCTTTCCTCTAGAATCCAGAACAGAACTTTTTAAAGTGTTATTTTTAGACAGTAAAGAACATAAATATGATGAAAAAAGACACATGTTTTTCATCTCTTAGGGAGTTCACTGGACTCCATCAAAGATGATCCACCGATTAGGAAAAGAGATCAACAACCCTGAATCTGTTTGCTACTGGGCCTACAAGGTGAATTCTGCACATATCTGTCTGGATCCGCAATGATCCGAATGTATATGAAGAGGAACTGATTAAATAGTGGGATTACTATTCTGAATGGTGGGAGTTGTGTTGCAGAATGACATCCCAGTGTTCAGTCCTGCCCTGACAGATGGAGCAATGGGAGACTTTCTGTATCTCTTCTCAGTTGAGAGTCCCGGTTTGATCCTAGACATCACTGAAGGTACTTTTTTTTTTTTTTTTTTTTTTTTCCTGTACTGGTGCTACACTTTGTAAATACACCTTCAGCTGGTCCAATGAAATGTGTTTAACCTCAGATATATCAAGGATGAACAGCATGGCAGTGGCCGCAAATTCCTCAGGCATAATCATTTTAGGAGGTGGTGTAGCCAAGCACCACATATGCAACGCTAATGCCTGGGTAAGTATTTATGAGCAGTTTTGATGTTTGCAAAGGTCTTTACTCATCGATACACCTAATGTTTTGAAAAGTAACAACTATGATGTGACTGAGCTGCAGACTTGCTGCCTTAGTTAAAAAAGGAAAAAAGGTTTTTAATAAAATATGGCCCTTCATGCAGAGTATTCCATTTTCTGTGGCTCATTGACATTCTAAAATATTTAAAAATATAGGATTTACTTTACTTTTCTTTCCAGTTGTAAACAATATATTGGGAGGAAAAGTGCAAATATGGTTTTATTTTCCCAATAGCTATGGATAAACAGCAATCAAAACTAAACCAGTCTGCTAATGGATTTTTGAGACCATGAAAATGAAATCAAGCTCAATCCTGTTTAATTTATAATAATTTACATCTAATTTACATCTCTACAGAGGAAGGGGGCGGATTTTGCGGTATACATAAACACAGCCCAGGAGGCCGATGGTTCTGATTCAGGGGCCAGACCTGATGAGGCTGTGACCTGGGGCAAGATCAAAGCAGATGCTAACCCTGTGAAGGTATTTCTGAAAATCTCAAAGGTTGGCGTCGCTGTGGCGACAACAATGTTTGCTTTTCCTGATTCTGGTCCAGTCCTGACTGACCCATTATTGCTGATAGCATCACCTACTGTATGAAAACAATCACACATCCTTGTGCAAAAATATATGTGAGGTCTAGATTATAGGTCAATATTGTGCTGCTGATTTGAATGTACAATGGAGGTATAATTTGAGCAAAAGGCTTTATCCAATTATCAATATATCAAAATATCTGATATCAGATTTTGATCAGTCCTTCTTGTGCATGGATAAAGATCCCCCAGTGATCCATTCTCCTCTCTTACACACAGCTTTTTTTTTGTTTTCCAGGTGTTTGCTGATGCTACTTTGATTTTCCCTCTGCTGGTTGCAGAAACATTTGCAGTCAATGCTGATTAGCGTTAAAATGAAACGCTTCATTTGTGGCTTTTTGATGGGGTTTTTGTTGTTCTTTTAGTTTTTTTTTGTGGTAATGCGGTTTATTTTTTAGTCAGAATTTACAAGGTCTCAATGCTGCAGGGAAAGTGTGTTGTGTGATGACCAAAGTTAAAATATTTGCCTTTGAATAAATAATTGGTCGAAATTGCCAGTTTTTCCAGTTAGTATTTTTTCTGTTTTGGATTCTTTAATGACTGCAACAACAACAACAACAACAACAACAACAACAACAACGGCTTTGTTTGTGTATATAATATTAATTTGTAACGAACATACACGAGGTTATGCAGTAAAACTGCCAACATTAAATAAAGAAATACATCGTTAAATAATTAAATGTTCTAAATTAATTACACTTGAAATTAAGTAAACGTGTTATTAAATGTGCCATTAATCAATTAAAACACCAATTCATTTTAGATAAATACATGATAAATTTCACCAATTATTTAATTAATTAATGACATATATAATTATTTCACTATTTATTTATTTTCTTCATTATTTATTATGGTCCTTGTGTTGCAGTGAATCATGAATTTATTTTATCTGTCAACTTCGCCCATCAAAGGCGGTGGGCGGAACCTAACACCTGATTGGTTACCCTGCACATCAAGTCAAGGCAAATCGATTCCAGATAATGATTGATGCAGAGCTTGTGAACACTTTCGATACACTGGGTGTCGCTATTCACCTCTACGTTGGTTTGGATACTCAAACAACTTACGGTAACCAGGTTATGACATGTAGACGCCAAATGAACGATGAATAGTCCTGTGTTCATAATATGTGATAATAATTTGCTAACTGAATGAAATATTAGTGTATATTCCAATTAATATCAATATAACCAAAGTAATCTGTCCATGGCTAATATAGTATGTCAAATGCACAATTTCCACGGATGTGTAAGTGGAAAAAACACGAAATGAAGGTGAGTTTTCTTACCCTTTGGGAGTTCATCTATCATTTGGAATATATAATTGCTTGTAAAACTGGGAGTGCTTGTGTTCATGTATGTCGAAGAAAAGGCAGGGTTTTACCAATTTTTATTTTATTTTATTAAGTTTTTTTTTTTTGTTTTTTTTTAAATCATGTTGGGGCGAAAGGCGATTTCGTCTCTTTGAGACCAGTTCTCCTGCTTTGGAAAACAGTCTTTCACAGACTGGAGAAAATTTCCTTTTTCTTGATTGTTCCATAACGCACACTAACAGCATCAAGCAAAGTCTCCTCCTGTGCCAATCCAAATGATTCAAAAGTTGCCAAGATAAGCTAAATAATTCGATGTTAGCCAGGTGTTCTAATCAGTCACTCGGGACACAGCTGTGGGTTAAAGTAGATAACATCTTGGTCAGAAAGCGCGGAAATAACTCCAACAATTTCAATAAATTCCACTGCGAAATAATTATGTTTCTTTACATAAAAATAATTGGTGTTTTAATTAATGACGCATTTAATAACACATTTATTTATTTCCAATTTTAAATGATCAATGGTATTAATTAATCAATCAATTAATTAAGTTATAATGTAAATAATTAATTTTGGCACTTTCAGTCCACGATACGAGGTGTGTTGCTCGATAGATAAGGATAAGAGCAAATAAATAAATGCTCTTCGTCTTTTCCGGTCCGTCCCGTGAGGGCGGTTGGCGTTTTTCATACACATTATCTATTAGCACCTATTTTACATAAACCATGGAAAACATTGGCATGTATTTTATTGTATAATTTGTTTGTGCTTTTGAATGAATAGCAACCAGAATAATCAGTCCACTTTTCCCCGTCTCCGTACGTTATGGGAATGGAGGAGTACAAGAATCATTAAAACGAACGTACCCCGAGCCCATAGATGACGTAAAAATACATGGACTTCGTTTTAAAAAGTTGTAGCTTGGCTGAAAATACGTCAGATAGGAAACATTTGGAAGTGAATTTAGTTACTCAAGTGACAGTTTTCAACATTAATGTGAGACTACACGGGCGAGTGTTGCGCTTGTACAGTGTCATACGAAAGGGTTGTATACTGAATTGGTTAGCTTTAGTTAGCATTGCAGAAAGCTAGCGCGATGCTCTTCAGTTAGCACTATTTAGCTTTACGTTTAACGGTACAAAGATGCTTTTAAGTATTTAAGACCTTTTGCAAATGATGTTCAATTAAAAATAAGTAATGAATTCTCGGGAAGTTAAGGTGCTAAGCTTACTCGAGATGTAAATCCGACAGGGCTGACATTTTGTGAAATTCTATAGTTTTATTTTGGTGCATGAGTTGGTGGTCTTCAGTAGAGTTAGCGGTAAAGGAGAAGTGGTGATGTCTGACCTCGGAGCCCTGCAAGAAACAGTTTCAGATGTTGCCAAGGAACAGGGTGGAGCAGCACGTAATCCAGCCCCATCGCTGGACAGTGAAGCATCCAGCTCGGCTACGCAGGGGTACGAGGGTCTCCAGTGATAACTATACGGCATCTGAGCGTTTTGTAAAAAGATAAATTGCCGTTCATCATGTGTCCTCCAGCCCTCTTCCTGATGATCACTCAGACCTAGGCTCACCTTCTCCTGAAGCAAGTGGCCTGCTGTCATTACCCTGGGAGATGGTAACTCATATCGCTTCACACCTTCCTGCTCAGTGTGTCATCAGTGTGCTTCCAAAGGTTTGTGTTAAGCAGGTTAACCTGTCAATACATTTATTAACATGTATGTGTGCATTTGAAGTATCTACCCTATTCTTTTTAGGTCTGCCATGTATTAGGTAATGTGGGTAAGGACAGCACTGCTTGGCAGCTCCGGGCACGAAGGCTGGTAGGATCCAGAGCAGGGTTTCCTGTCGGGCCACGAGAGGACATTGATTGGCCTTCAGCTTGCCTAGAAATGGAGCAGTTAGTAACCTGCTGGACAGGCCAGGCAGACTTTGTGGCCAGATTGATCCAGCAGGATGAAGAAAAGATTGGACAAGTTGTGGAGCAGGAGATTCAAGGGAGGCATGTGGAACCAGCTCCACAGGCACAGCAGGGTGAAGGAGAAGCAGAGCTACAGGGTGTGGGGGTGGTTGCCCAGGAGGTTGCATATGGCATTGATGAAGGGATGGAAGTGGCCATGGAGGGTGAGGATGGTGAAGTTCAGCCCAATGAAGGGGCAGACCAACTGGCAAGATTGAGAGAGGCATTGGGAGAGAGACTGGAGAATGATGGCGCAGCGTTGCTGGAAGATGAGCAGGGTCACAGGATGGCGGTCAACGCTGATGGCGGGCAGGAGGGAGAGCAACCGGCTGACCACGTAGTTCTGGGTAATGGCAAGACAGAATGGATGGAGCAGCATCAGATTCCCAGAAGTCCCAGCCCACCTCCTACACTCGACCGCATCTCCCTACCTTTAAAACACTTTGCTCAGATTGACACGATCCTGCTTTTGGGGGGAGAGGCAACAGTTTGTGTCACAGGTTCCAGAGACAGGAATGTGCATCTGTGGGACCTACGGTCAGATGGTGGCAAGTTGCGGCACACGTTTACAGAACGCGGCACCTTCAGTACCCATCAGGGTTGGGTTTGGTGCCTGGGTGCCCAAGGTAATTCTTTGGCATCTGGGGCCTTTGACAGCACAATCAGATTGTGGGACCTGCAGGCATGTGGCACAGAGATGGGGCTGATCAGAACTGGGGCTCCTGTTCACTGCCTGTCCTATCAACCAGATGTGTTATTGGCTGGGACAATTGACCGAAAAGTCAACATGTATGACCCCAGAGGTGAGGGAACTGAGGTAAAATTTAGATTAGGGTTTTGTGTCTGGTCTTGAATTTGGTAATGTTTTGTGTTCAAAGCTGCTGAACCGCTGGTGAAAAGCCTTCGTCCCCACAGTAAAGCAGTCATTTGCCTGGCTGCTGATGACAAGTACATCCTCTCTGGGAGTACTGACTGCACCGTGGCCATGTATGACCGCAGGGCAGGCAAAGCCTTGAAGAGACTTCGGGTACATTCATGCAAAATCTCTGTGGTGTTTATATGTATCCGCATATCTGCAGATTCAAGATAGCTCTGTCCAACCCCTCTAGCTGAGCTCTTACCTGATGGCCATGAGCTACAGCGGCTGTGAAATGTGGGCAGGAGACAACAAAGGAAATCTACACTCCTTTTCCATAGCAGGCAATTTGAAAGCCCTGTCCCAGTTTGATGTTGGACACACAGCTCTGATCACCGGCATCCATAATTCTCCTGGAAGCCTTTATACCTGTTCCTCTGATAGCACTGTCAAGGTCAGTAAAGGCACCATTATCTAGTATCTTTACTAATGAAGCTGTCTGAACACTTGCACATTATGACTGGTTTTTATCAGGTACATATTCCATGTGCACCTCCAAGGACCTTATGTACATTGCAGCACCGAGGCGGAGTAAATGCAGTAAGTTTTTCATCTTTGAATTTTATAGTAAAACATAAAACAGTTATTCCCTTTGACCATGACAACATTGATTCTTGCAAAAAGCAGAATGTAAACCCTCACCTCATTGCAGTTATTTTGGTAATTATCATAGTTCATTGCAGTTATGATCATGTTTCTTAAAATGCACAGCTGTAAGGAATTCATTGTCTTATCTTTTTTTATCAGCTGAATGTGAGGGCTGGAGTTCTTGCTGTTGCATTTGGGGAATTTTATGCTGAAATCTGGAGGCCAAGAAAATGACAGACCTAGACCTGCAAATAAGGTGGCAAGATGAGAGGTGAGGACCAACAAGGCCAGGCTTTCTTCGCACAAGTAATTTAGTTGGAACTTAATTCATCATTCAAGCCTATATTGTATCGCTGCAAACTTTGTGATGTCTTTGCTTTTCTAACATGAGACTAAAGCTCATTGTTGTGTTCTTGAACTTGGCACGGCAGTTAAAAGTTGTACTGGAATAATGTCTGACGCTGCCCTATCTTTTGGTTAGACTTATATAATGCCACAGTTGTATTTCTCTGATATTTCTCCTAACACAGAACTTGAATACCCGGTTATGGGATCAGCAGAGGTTGCCATAGCGACCAGAGAATAAATGGGGGAAAAAAAGCTACCTGCGACACAGGAAGTTGCTTAGGCCTCCGCTAAGAATACAGAGATGTGCTTTTATAATACAGAAATGAGATTTATTGCTAGTGAAAAAGGGAAGACTTTTGTTCTTTTTAATCACCTGAAATGTTCAGCTCAGGGTTGTAGCACAAAAAAGCCCTCACCTGGTTTGTTTTTATAGATCAGTTATTACATGGTATGAGTTAAATACAATATGTCTTGACCCTGTTTTGTGTGTGATATTACTGAGTCAATAAACAACAGTACAGTATGTTCAGTTGTTTTACATTGCTTTTATTTCATTGACAAATTATCCTACAAAAAAGTGAAACTATTTATTTCTGATGTTCCATGGACTATTGTAGCGTCTGCATTTGCCTTCTGTATATGTGTGTTTAAGATAATATATAACCATATATTGTGGAATTTCTTGATTCATTAAAAGGTCATTAAAAGACTAACAAGTGGCCTAACAACTGCCTGGATTTAGTCATTGGAATTTCTTAAAAGGAACCCATTTATTTCAAAATCAATCGATCAATCAAACAGTGAATCAATCGCCAGGCAGTGAAAAATGAAACATGTTTTGTAGCTTTCTGTGACATTCTGCAAATTCAAACATTTGTCATTTTTGCTTGGGACAGTCAAAGCAGCACACAGGTCTTTTTCTCTTTAAAAGGGTTTGATGATGCAGCGATGCCGGTGAGCAAAGGGTCGCTGTGTCTGTGCTCCTGACAGTACTGGACCAAGTCAGCAGCTGTCAGAGAGATCTGAAGTTTCAAGCAATTTTAAATGGACATATTAGCTTTAAAAAACACATAGCAATGTGAGAAATCTGAAAAGCAGACCGAGTCAAACACACCTTAATTCTTTCCATGCTTGCCTCCAGCTGAAGTTGAGCCACCAGTTTCTGCGCCTGAGCAACACTGTTGCTGCTGCACACTTTACCTGACATTGCCTTACATGCAGAATGAAAAATAATCGCATTGTGACCTTCATATATATTTTCTATCTTCACTAATGGAAGGAGCAAAAAAAAAAAAAAAAATGTTTTACCTCATGCAATGCGTCACCTCTGGGTGTGCAAGAGTGTCTGGTCAGGAAAGGTCCTATCTTTCTGTTATTCATCTACGCACCCTGGCTCCTTTTTATTCACCCATGGTGTCGTTTCAAAGGGTTTGTGACTTTAAAGGTCATACATCACAGGGCTGGAAATGTCATATATTTCACACAAATGACTTTCCTTGCATTCAATAATGTAAAATATAAATTACATGTAAATTCGTAAATGAATAAAACTAAGCAAAACATATAATATTTCGTGTTTCAGGTAATCGGGACGATATTAATATAAGGTAGAATATTTCGCCCAGATTAAGCGTAGTCGAATTTGACCCTTTACACTCGCCGTAGTGGAAATCAACTTCCTGTTTCTGTGTACGATTCGTGTGTTGACAGAAATGATGGCTCAGCCAGCAGTCGTTTTCTTTTGATTCAGTTAATTGCTTAGTGACGAACTCAAAGCCTCAGCGACAGCAGGTATGTTTATATCTCCATAACTAAACCTGACCAGAGTCAGATAACGCGACACTTTGCAGCTCATGTTGCAGATATCGTTGGCCCAATCCGCAGTTTTTCCTGCATGTTGTGATGCTAACTTGTCACAAGACACAATAAGGTTGTTTTTTTGTGTCCTATGTTTAATAAGTGCTAATTTCAACCGAAACATCTACCCTGTCACTGACACCAAGCCCTAGTTCTAAATTCTTTTCAGAGCAATGATCAGCCGAGAAAAGTAGTTATCGCAAAAGTCCTTTACAAAGAAAAGAAACAGGTGGCATAAAGACAGAAATACTGCAAAGAATGGTATTAAAGTGCTCTGAGTGAGAAATGGGGCAATTTCCGCTGTTGTTTTTTCCTTCTTCGTTGTTCTTATAACTTGTATGTCTAATTTGTATTCCTGTTATAGCGCCGTCTACTGGATTGCAAATATCTAATGAGCAACGCTACTTTCTGTCAGTTTCGAAATTATGCAAGGAAAGTTAAACAAGCTACTTCACCCATTTAACGTATTATTGGATTGTTGTTGAGTCTGCATTCATTGTTAGGTTGAAATAAATTCTTTGTTGGTATTCCATTTGATGAATCTTTGATCTTGATCACCTCTTAATTTTTGTTCTTTTTTGGTCAAGGTTCCATGCATCATGAATTCCTTTATTGTGTTTTTACAGAAAAATGGCAGACCACGCCCCTTCTATTGCCACAGAGGCTGTTCTGAAGCCCAGTTGTGATCTCCCGGAGGATTTGCCAAAGATCAGAGGCTATGACTTTAACCAAGGGGTTGACTTTCAGGCAGTGTTGAAGTCTTATCTCACAACAGGTTTTCAGGCCAGTCGCTTGGGCCTGGCCATTCAGGAGATCAACCACATGGTAATGAAATATATTTGTGATTTTGACACAGATTCAGTGATGACCGGTCTCATTTAATATCTTTACACTTACAGATAGAGAAGCGTCTTGAGCCAGTGGAGGTGGGTGAAGGAAATACATATCAAGAGTCTGGTGAAGCTAAGTCAGGCTGTACCATCTTCCTGGGTTACACCTCCAACCTCATCAGCTCTGGGGTCAGAGAGAGCATCCGCTACCTGGCAGAGCACAAAATGGTAGACAGTGAACTATCTTTGGTACGAAATACCAAGTTCACAGCCTGGTTTTACAGAATCTTTGTGGCCAATCTTTGTTAGGTGGATGTGATTGTGACCACAGCTGGAGGTATTGAGGAGGATCTTATCAAGTGCCTCGCTCACACATACCTGGGAGACTTCAACCTGTCTGGCAAGGAGCTCCGCCAGAGGGGCATCAACAGGTTGACAGTTCACAGCATGAATGGACAAATTAAAAACTTTGCAGGAACTCAGGGTAGAGTGGCAAAAATACTTAAAGGCTCTCTTCTGCAAGTGAATATCAGAATAGTTGCAGATTTGCAGTGTTATCACAAGTAGAAGAAAAGTCTAATTTCAGTATTCTACATAACATAGCATGGTGATTGCACTTGTTTGATTTCCCACAATTCTCTGATGGATTAAGGATTGGGAATCTGTTGGTCCCGAATATCAACTACTGTAAATTTGAAGACTGGCTGATGCCCATCCTGGATCAGATGGTGTTGGAGCAGAACACTGAGGTGAAAGTGTTTATATACCTTTTAATATATTTGACTGTTGTAAACCCAGCGTAGCAAAAAATCTCTTGGTCTTCTGATTGTCCCCCATGTAACGGTGTTTATTCCTTCAGGGCACCCGTTGGACCCCATCAAAAATGATTCACCGACTCGGCAAGGAGATTAATAATCCAGATTCTGTTTACTACTGGGCTTACAAAGTAGGTGATTTAAAATATCCTACAAGTAGTTGACAAATATATATTGCGTTTTGGGTGTTTTTTTTTTTTTTTTGTTCATCTTTGGGTTAACATTTTGTTGTGTCTTGCATTAGAACAACATACCAGTCTTCAGTCCTGCTCTCACTGATGGCTCTCTAGGAGACATGATCTACTTCCACTCTTTTAAGAACCCCGGCTTGGTTTTGGACATAGTGGAGGGTGAGGAATCAGTATCACATTAAAAAACAAGGCGGTGGTGGCCGTTTTAGCATGTATCGTAAATATGAATTTCTTTTTAGATATTCGCAAATTAAACAGCCAAGCGGTGTTTGCCAAAAGGACAGGGATGATCATCTTGGGTGGAGGGCTGATCAAACACCATATAGCCAATGCAAACCTGATGGTAAAGAAAGCATCTTTTGAAGTGCAAAATTGCCCCCTCTGCATGTAAAGTCAGCTGATATGTCTCACTTCTGTTCTGTCTGCAGAGGAACGGAGCCGACTATGCGGTGTTCGTCAACACCGGTCAGGAGTTTGATGGCTCCGACTCTGGGGCGAGGCCTGACGAGGCAGTGTCCTGGGGAAAGATCAAAACTGACGCCAAACCTGTGAAGGTACTTTTATTAACCTTGAGCTGACATATAACATCAGAAAACATATTGTTTTTACTAGTGATGCCCTTCTTTAGTTCCCTGAATTATTTCACCAATTATTTAAATGCATTTTGCAGGTTTCATACACTGATAGTCTGACTTTAAGTTGTTTTAGTTAAAATATCTGTCATAGTTTGATTCATCTACAGTTTTTGTGAAAAAAGGCAGATGTGTACCGCTCAGTATAATTCAATAGTGTTGAACTGTGATGATAAAGTGCTCTCAGCAATGTATTATACACAGAATATCACAACAACCACTCAGTGCAATATATCAGAGCATATATCACTATTTTTGAGATAGATATATATATATATATATATGTGTGTGTGTGTGTGTGTGTGTGTATATATATA
>BJFM01000566.1:9923-38398 GCA_016586285.1 Arothron firmamentum | reverse complement strand
CCCCCCCCCCCCCCCCCCCCCCCCCCCCCCCACCTCAGAGACAGTAACACAAGCTACAGGACCTATTACTAACTTTATGACTTCCCCTTCTGCCTCTTAAGCCTTTGGGTGTGTGAGTGTGTGAGCAACAAAGTCCCGCAATGACAGCCTCTCCCCTGTGTGAGAGCAGACGTCACACATTCCGCGCAAACACACACTCACACACTCACACACACACACACACACACATACACGCACACACACACACACACGCACACACACACACACACACACACACACACACACACACACACACACACACACACACAAACACATTCGCGCCTGTGCGTCTCTTAGCAACGCATATATTCAGATTTGTAAAATGACTGTAACAGGAAGACACATGACTAGGACATGTCATTTACCCGCAGATGGGACAGTGTTTTGTTTACGGACCTCAGTTTCCATGTCTTCGACGGGGATTTACAACTTTGCATAACGGCCTGGGTGGAATTAACGGTAATTGTCACTTTTGTGTATTGATTGGCAAAGGTCACTGGAGCTCCGGGTGAATGAGGTTTTCCAGCCGATCCACCGTCTTTCTCTGAACACCTGAATACTTGCAGGGATCATCTGTGTGATACACACTGCAAAAATCTGTGGCGTAAACCTCTGCGTGTGTCATGTAACTCCCTGCGGCAATTACAATTAGCCGAGCTAATGCTAAGCTGACATGACACAAAAAGGCCCTTTTTTGTCCTTTAGATTGAGAACTGCACAAAGGAGACTAAAACAGTTGACAATGGAGTGAATAACGAAGAAAATTAAACTACATGGAAAAAATACACAATGTGTCAGTGTCAACAGAATACTTTCAGAGCTTTTTTCCACCCTGGGTGAAACTTAATTCAATTGAACATGTTAAAAAACAAAACAAGAAAAAACAAGGCTGATATCTAACAATCTTGCCATTTATACCATCCTGAGAAATCCTACAATCTGCGCTGACAGCAAGGGCCGTGGTTAGCTGGACTGGAAAATGGTTCTAAAAGAGGCTCGTGTGTCTCCTGATTCCCCAGGACTTACGCTGTTATTTACGGTTCTGTAAAACATTATTTGCTCTATGTAAAGTGTGATGACATGGAGGAACGGTTGTAAATATTCCTACGTGTGTGTTTGTGTGTGTGTGTGTGTGTGTGTGTGTTTGTTGCTGGTGCAGAATGACTGAATGTAGCATCTAATGCCCCGTGTTTGTTCACAGAACAGCATGAGTGTGTGTTTATGTGTGGCGAGGAGCATGTGTGTTTACGTGATTGGGTTCGTGTGTGTCAGTTGGTCACACAGGACATTCGGCTGAGTGACCTGTCTCTCAGACAGTGAGTCAGATGATTCCAATCGGGGTTTGGTTTTCGCAATGAGACAGAACCAAAAGCAAAAGAAAAAAAATTTGAAAAAAGGACCAACTGAAAGATTTATCTGTGCTTAAACAAACACTTTAGGAATGCTCTCCAGTCGAGATCAGCAGTTTCTTCCGGGAGAACTGACGTTCTCCCCCACCTGCAGCCAGGCTGACAGTTCACATTTGCTCTAAGACACCTTGCTACATCTCCCAAAGGTGCGCATGTGAGGAAAAGATGCACATGTCCTGTACGCTGCATGCAGATTATACTTCACTGCAGGCTACAAGATTATGTTCTGCATAATTAAGAGGAGATGACAGAATGCTTTTTGTTACCTGTTTTAACAAGCATGAAACTGGCTAAACTGGAATGAAGACTGCTTGCAATAATTAAAGGTAATAAATAAAAGCATAACAGGCCCTTAACCATGTTTTGATCACATTAAGAGCAGAAACGATGGGTAATTTGTTTCTTTTCAGTTCAGATGTTTCAATCTCAACTTCTGTTTTAAGAAAAAAACGACAACCTTGTATGTAGTGCACAGATGCATTTTATTGTGGAATGTGCCCCATTTCACAGGTTTACTCCAGAAGACTGAACCAGTAAGCTCCCGGCTAATAACTGGTCTCACCTGGCATCCCTCAGCTCCATCACGGATGAGCCCATGACCCTGTGTCGGGATATTTAAGTTTGTAACTTTATCCATGCTGGACCGCACCACCATCGCCTGGTCCAGAACATTGCTCAGAGAGCCCATGAGTCCGAGCAAACGCAAACACATTTTAGCTTAAAACGCAAGCCAGCTACACGTCTTTCACTGGATCATGCTCGGCTCTGACCGGCCTGTCTTTAATTTTTTCTTTTTTTATACATCGTTCTCTCTGTTTCTTCACTTCTACCTCTGGTATTTATGTGTTGGCAGTTGCTGTGGCAACAAGACACACAAACACTGTGGTGGTAGACAGGAAGTGCTGCGGAACCACAATGGCGTCACTGCGGCTCTGAGCTCGCCTTCGTCTTCTGTCTCGCTTTCTCTCGCTCTATCTCTCTCTCTCTCTCTGTCCCAGCCGACGTGCATGCTATTATCCTTAGCAAGCTAAAGAGAGACCGCACCTCTATCTGTTCTCTCGATTCTCTCATTATTATTAGCATTGCTTTTTCAGCTGTGCTCTCCTCAATTCTAGACCACATTAGCTGTTCACTTCTTTCAGCAGTGTGTGTGTGTGTGTGTGTGTGTGTGTGTGTGTGTGTGTGTGTGTGTGTGTGTGTATGGTAGGGGGGAGAGGAGGGATGTCTGTCTGATTTGCGGTGTCTGGAATGCAGAGTGTTGGTAGATGTGCTGAAAAGTCGCTGGAGTACTTTAAAGGGTGGGTGTCGAGAACCTACACCCCTCTTTCGTAACTGTTTCTAGAATCTGTGTGCACATGCTGTGTTTATGTAGATGTCTCACCCGTTTTGGATTAGTAGGTGAACACTACATGTATGTAAATATTTACGAGGGAGCAGACTGATACTTTATATAGGATCGCGTGTGTGTGTGTGTGTGTGTGTGTGTGTGTGTGTGTGTGTGGGTGGGGGGGTGTAAGTGAGGGTGGTGCGCCAGAGAGCAGGACAGGAATGTGTGTGGTCCTCTTGCACACTCTTACATCAGACTGGCATTGCTGTAGCCTTGCACATCCCTCCTGTTGTCCTCCCGGCTTTTCTGCACGCCCCTGCTCTAAATTTACTCCTCTGGAAAAACCCTTTGAGGAGATACCGCCCTCTCCCACTCCACACACTAAAAATATCCAGCCGAGACCACCTTTGCACCCCCCACGCTTGCTGGCTTTTCTGTCTGCCTGGCCTGCCGCTGTTTACGTATTGCTCTGATGCAGTGCGACTCCTCTCTTTTCTCTCTCTCTTTGCTCCTTCTCCTCCCCTTTGGTGCCTCCTTTTTCCAGCTTGGCATTTCTGCCGACACGGGAAACCGGCCATCTCGCCTCCAAGGCAGCCAGTCGCTCCCCCAGCCAACCCAGCTGACCACCCAGGTCAGGGCTCCGGCGAGCTTTCAGGGCACCTAAAGACAGACGCAGAGGTGGAGACGGGATCCCGCTACTGCCAGTAAAGCCATCTCATTTCTATTCATTCCTTTTTTCAGAGGAGTGAAACCACATTTATGGGTCACCTGCACTGGTTTCTGTTTGAGGAACTGTTTGTTTTCTGCAGTCATTCCTGCTTCTTTGTGGTGTTCAGAACTAGGGGAAGCCTATCTGTGGCCATCTGCTCTTTCTGTTCCTCCCTTTAACCGCTGACATCATCCGAAATGACACGCGACTTCCTCCGCGCCATTAATCACACCTCACATTTTGCTCTACTTCGGTGGCTCTGGCCTCCGCTTGGCAGCCATTAACGCTCCTTCCCCGCCGGCCCGTCTGCCCACGCAGCAGTGACCTTTGACCTTTGATAAACCCTCCCCTCCACGCCCTGACTGCTCCACCTGCTGCTCACCTGCCGTGAAGGAGTGGCCTGTTCAAATCCAACTATCTCATATCCAATAAAACTTTGGAGAATCAATAGCAGAATCAGCGCGGGGCCAGTGCGTGAGCAGTGACATATCAGGGGCCTTATCAGATAAAGGCCATAAGCTCTGACTAGCTGCTTTCCAGTGAAACCATTAGGCAGGTGGTTATTCAACACTGTTGCTATTCAGACTTTTTGGACTAAGTAAGGTTTACTCCTCTGCTGTGTTATTACTTGTAAAAAAAATGTTTGGTGAAATTAAAATGACCTTAGGGGAAAAAAGAGAAAAAGAATGGAGTGGACGCCAGGGAAAATAGAGCAACGAGAACCAGCAGCAAGTCCATTTTTATGATGCTGTAGACGTAGATATATCGTTATGGGATGACAGGGCCAGCCTGGTGGTTGGCCAGCTGCCCGCTCAGGACGAGAGGGAGAACTTCAGGAGACGGTCAACAGAAGCTAAAGTACATGTTTATGTGCAGGATGAGCTGTATGGTAAACCCTCCTTGGTGTCAAGTTAGTCATCTGCACAACCTAACACGCTCCTCTGCTGCACCGAGGGGCCGTGGGAACGTAAACCTTTCATCAGTCAGGAGGGACCTAAATGTCAAACACATGAATAATCGGGCTACTCAAAGCACCCAGCTCGGCCTTTTCAAAAGAAAAAAAAACCAAAACCCGTGACAAGGATCATTTTTGCTTTGTTAAATCAGCAACTTTTTTCAGGAATTTTTTTCCTTCGCTCCCCCGAATCTTTCGTAAAACCAAATAAATGGAAAGTTTGTGGCGGCTTCACTGAATGTGTAGGCGTCAGACAATAAATAGGTGGTTTAGCGAGTTAAGCCAAGGTGTGCACACACTGGGAGTGTCCGCATGAGTGTGCATCCGCTCCCTCGTACCCAATGCGAAGGGTGGCTCATGGGAATTAAAACGTGCCCGTAATTGTGCCCTTTAGCTTCCCTCCATCTTGGAGCACAGGTCTCTCCTCTTCGCCCACTCAATTCCTCCTTTCTCACTCACATCTTTTCCATTTTGTTCCTTGTTTTTCTTTTTTCTCTGGGTTAACACTCCACATAACCAGTGGGCTCAGCGGGCTCCTTTTTCCTCCCTCTCCATGCACGTTGGTGTAGCTGTCCTTATTTGGCTTCCTTTGAGCAAGTGGGAGTATGAGCATGAATGTGACTGTGTGTGTTTCCTCCTGACTGTGAGTCACCGCTTGTCTGACTCACGAGCGCTAACAAAAACACACGGTTGCCATGGAGGCAACAACCAACTCCCCCCTCCCATTCCTGTATCTCCCGCCCTGTCATTCTCTGCTTTCTCGCTCCTTGAGGGCACCGCTGCGTCTGAGGCAGCCCTGGCACTCTGACATGGGACATGGGTGGTGCTCCAATGTTGGTGAGGTGGGAGTATATTTTTAGGCAAATCTGAAGGACAGTAAGGAAAGTGAATAAAAGGAAAACTGAAATGAAAGTCCAGCAGGACAACAGAACCCCAGGGGTGAAAGAAGCAATCTTCTATAATCAATAGCAAGAAGACTGCTTGCAATGGCTGTGACGGGCTTGGCAGAAAGGGCACACCTGTGGCTCTATTGACTGCCTCTGTTCTCCGGCTTTTGCTGCTGTGAAATTGCAGACTGCTTTGAACAGGGGTTTGTTTGACTCGCTTGCATCATAGTTCTGCCTTGGCGTCATCTCCCAGGAGCATGACAATGCTCGCACGTGTAGCGTCACATTGTGACAAACATCATGGAGGCTGGCTGCTGTGGCTGCAATGTCACCCTGCACAGGTTCCTGGATATCAGTGCGCCATCTTGTGGACAAAGTACTGTTTTTCCAAGTGTAGCACTGCTGACTGACCCACTTTTTGTCAACACATCAAGATGGCTAATGGTTTTAATTAAATAGAAACACATTTACATGCAGATAAGACAGCAGATTTTTCAGCCTATTGTTATTTTTTCTTTATTTTAATGTGCATAATTTTAATGGATAATTTTAGGTTACGTTGTGATTGAGCTTTTTTTTAGATTAACACACATACACACACGCACGCAGGCGCGCGCGCGCGCGCACACACACACACACACACCCGTTTTGAACTCCTTCTAACCTTTGTGTAGCCTGAGAGCTCGGAGCAGCAGCTGGTTAATTGAGATGAGGCAAAAACTGAAACTTTAAACTAGAATAATCCACAACAAGCAACAGAAAGAGTGATGGGTGCACACTGCAAGAGAAAAGATGAGCCAGCGGAACAGATGAGGCTGATGGAAAACAAAATACCGAATGAGGACAGACAAAATGAAAGCATGAGGGTAGCGACATTTGGAAAAGGAACATGACGATCCATTGGAAAGGATGCCAGCTGACAACTTTACTGTATGTTTTTATTGTACACAAGATAACAGAGATGTTTAACTGTGACTGAACATACAAGGCAAGCACTCTTAGACACCGATGATACTCAGGACACTTAATCCTACTGTGGAGAATGCACAAGGATGTGAATGGTTTCAATAAAAAGACAATACAAAGGTCCCAGCTCAGACATGTGACGTCAGTGCTCGGATTGCGCCATTGTCTGGGAGCATGTGTATGACAGCTGTCCCCTTCTAATCCTTAGTAAAATCCACGGTTCCGGCAGTGTCTTTCATTGCAGCCTCCAGAGCATGTCTGACCACACTGTGTGCTCGTCCTGGGCTTCCCCTGCCCCACACCCCAATAACACACCAGACACACTGCAAATATGCTAGCTTCTGCACTTTCTTAAGATGCAAACACTGGACATCTAGCCTCTTTGCTAGGTCAGTCAAAGGTAAAATGTGTCATTTGTGGACATACTCTACTTTGCTTTCTGTAGCAAAATAAGCTGAGAAGATCTGCATTCAGATGCATGGAAGGGAAAAGCACCAGCTCATGTGTTGCATATTGGTGAAAGTTTGCCCTCTGCTGCACACTCCCTGAGGTAATCAACACATCTCCTCCATCTTCCACTCAGCGGTGCCTCACTTTGTGGATAGGATTGTCAAATTTATTCCTAATACATACATTTTTGGATTTAAAAAAAGGCCTGATGCTACAAACAGTTGCAATTAAACAAGACGTAGGACTGAGAACACACAGCTTTCCCATCAATAATCGGTTGAAGCCATCCTGAAATCCCATAATCATCACAGTCATTAACGTCACAGTGTCCATTTTAAAAATGGTTTAAAAGCAATGCTGCTTTTGTTTGTTTATTTACATATATATATATTTTTTTATATAAAAAATAACATTCTCCCACTTCTGTGAGAAAAAAAGTCTCTGGGAATAAACAAAAGAGTAGAAAAAGTGATGAGAATAAAGGCAGATGTGTGAGGGTTCATTTGTTACCAGCACATATGTTGGGAGAGGCGTATACCTTCAGCAGTCAGTGGGCACCTCGGCGCAAGCGTGAAGCACACTGAAGCGGCTTTGAATGTAAAAAAAGAAATCCCTTCTTCCATCTTTCACAATCAAATATAAAAGAGAAACATCTGTGCAAAAACCCGTCCACCCCGGGGGCCCCGAAGAGCTCACGTCTCTGCAGTCTGGTCCGGGTCCTTGCGAGGGACCGCCTCAGAAGTTGCTGAACAGCTCGTACTTCTTTATCCAGTCCATCTGCGGAGCCTTCTTCTTCTCTTTGGCATGGATCTTCATTTTTTCCTCTGCTGCCGTAGCACTCAGGCCCATCTCAGCGAACGGATCAATCATCCGGCTGCCTTCATCGTCTGCCAGCTAGGAGATATTGTGAATAAAAGATGAGTTTTTTTTTTTTTTTTTTTTAAATCAAAGGCTGCATAAGGCAAGAACACCCACACCCACCTGCGTGCTGTTTCCACGGCTGCTGAGGGTGGAGTGCGTGGAGGAGCTGCCGTTCATGCGAGTGCTGCTAGAGCCGTTTGATATCGATTGACCGTCTGGCGATAGAGTGCAGCAGTTCAGAAACAGCTAAAATATAACAGGTTGTGCTTTAACATCCTGTAACAGTCAGTTCGTACCTGTGGTGTGGCCGACCGTAGGAATGACCCCCCTCTTCTTAAAATGTGCGTCAGTCTCAGGGTCCACCACCAACAGCCAGGTCTCATCTCCGCCTTTCTTGATGAAGGCCACCACGTCCGCGTGCCTCATTCCCTCGATGTTCGTGCCATTGACCTGAAATACACACCCAGACATGACAAACGCTTCCTGAGGAAAGGGCAGGAGCTTGACCTCTGATGTTGTCGACTATTACAGAACCACCACGCTGCCGTTTTCACGGCACGGAGTTGCATGGCACTGCAATGGATGTTCTGACATTTGCTCAGCGAGGCTATTTTTCTGGACCAAGACAAGGCTGCCAACCATCACATGCTAACTGGTTTAACTGGTACCTGAAAACTGCACCTCAAGTACTCAAGTTCCACCCACCTGTGAGAACAAGACAGGAGAAAACCCCGAGCAGGGCCAGGCTCGTATGGTTCATTTAAAGGAGGACTATAAAACCAATCAGACAACCAAAATTAAATTAAAAATATCAGCCAGTCTTTAGAACGCAGGTGTTGTGAGCATGCAAACAGGGACACCTTATTTTAAAGTCACATTTCAGGCAATAATTTAAATGACACTGTCTGAAATAGTAAATCACGTCAAATATTAGTTAATAATGATTTCTTTGAAGGGAGACGGACCAGGATGCAGAATGTACTGTCAGCAAACGCCTCCAGTCTCAAAGCTGTGCATCAGCAAATGTGCTACCTCAGCGAGCAGCTAATGTTTGCATGTTGTTAAAGAACATACAGATTCTTCAGGGGCAGCGGAGGTCATGTGGCAGCAGAAGAGTATTAGAGAAACAAGAAGGGGTCCATACAATATTTTGTTTCTGCAGCAGACACAGATATCACTTTTCACGGTGCTTCAGGCATGGGTTGCAACAAAGTAAAAACTGGCCTTGTTTCACCCATTCTCATCCAGCCTGGCAACTACAAACTACAAGTTTTTCTCCAAGAATTCAGTGTATTCCACACAATCTATTATAGATTAGCAGACTAACTTTCATTATTGTTTGAACTGAATTCGCCTCCAGAGACTGCGCTACCACATCTGTACACTAGGTGGGGTTGTGGACTAAGATACCGCACATACCCGCCTGTCCACCTGACCCAAACCAGAGGACCAACCCAAACCAACTTTATCAGTCCTCTACAGCTACAGCAGCCTCATTTGTCTCTTACAGACATATTTAGTGTGAATATCAGTTTTTTTCCCTAGAAGAGAGGCAGGTAGACACTCACCATAACAGGTTGGAGATAAACTAATCTATTATTGATGGTTCTTCAGGGCTGCAGCTCAAGTGCTGGTTTCAGGTGTCACAGTCCTGAGGGCTAATTTGTTCAAATTTCGCAGCTCGTGAAAAGTTTGGAAGGATATATGGGTTACAGAAATTAGGTGATGGGGAAGGGGGGGTGACATGCAGAATGATCAAAAGCCAATACCAAAACGAGCTGGAAAAAAGGCGACTCGACACAGAAACGGCCTCCTGATTTCCTCAACAATCCCTTATTCATGATTTTGAGGGGCAGACAGACATAAAAAGGAGACATCAGACGGACACGTGGATGCAGAGAGAACAAGCATCTTTGTATGTGACCAAACAGCAGGTGTTGTGTCATGTTTCACAGGCCTTTCTTAACACTCCAGCCAACACAGGAGAGCCCTGCTCTCAGCCCACTGGAGGGAGAAGATGAGTTCTCATGGGAGCCTTCCTCAGGGAACCTCTCCATACTAATGTGTGTGTCTTATTAGGGGATAAGAGCTACCTGAAACACACTGAACATTCTGTTTGAGGAGTGTGTGTGTGTGTGTGTGTGTGTGTGTGTGTGTGTGTGTGTGTGTGTGTGTGTGTGTGTGCGTGTGTGCATGTGTGTGTAGATTAGATTATCTGAACTGACTGATTCAATTATCCAAGTCCAAACAATTGGATAACAATTGACTCAATTTTAACCAAGACTTTGATACAAAATGGCCGGATCAATAATCTCAACCATTTCTGGTGTCGTTCGACTCTCAGTGAAGTTTGTTTGTTCTTCTCTCGGAAACTGTGGTCACATCCTCAAACAAAAACACGCCAGGTTCATTTCCAGTCGGCCCTCATGACCCTGGCGCTGACTCCAGGCCTGGTTCTGGTCCTCGGACTGCCTGCTGCCTTTGCAGTTCATCTATCATGAACCCTCATCCATCCAGTGGACCAGATGTTCATAACATGTTGAGATAATTGGTTTGAAAGAAACTATAGTGGACTGGTGAAGTTGTTGACCTCTGACTGCTCCAAATCTGTCTCTGAACATCTCCACGTGTCATGTTTTATCTCTCCAGCGGAGGCTTAGCGTTCAGCCTGATGAGGCGTTCGGCTAAGACGTGCGCAGAGAGCCCAACCACCACCACCACCATACCTGCTGAAACATAACTGCGCCTGCTGAGAGCTCACCTCTCTAACAAGTTGCTGACAGATAAGCAGATTTGCTTTTCTGTCCAACAACAACAAAAAAACCCAACATGGAAACAGTGAGATACGATGGTACGTGAACGCATCGCTCCCTCAGGCTGCGGGAGCGTGTGATCGTCTCCATGGAAGTCTGCTGCTGCTGTCAACGGTGACCTGCTGCAGGATGTTCCCACACAGCTACAGTTCCAGTGCAGCACCAGTGCAAAATATGACCAACAGGTCTGTCTAGCTCATGAACAGAGAGCTTACTTGCTGCCTAGGTTGCTGCCAGGAGGGTGTGGCCACTGCAAACCGTTGCCGAACACCAACAGAGAGAAAGTGATCGGTTAACCATCCCCTCAGCCAAGACAGGCTATGATGGTTGTTTTGTTTTGGAGGAGTTCTGGATGAACTCTGCTTAACCTCCCCTGAACGCTCCGATGCGATCCTGACGTACAGCCGGAGAGGTCAAAGATCATGAGAATGAGGGGTCGAATGACTGCCAACAATCATTTCTGCCTGAAACGTTATTTTCTGACCAGTCAGTCAAAAGTTTTTAATACATTACCACACAACTTATCCTTTTTTTTTTTTTTTTTTTTTTTACCATAATTTGCTGTTTTCCTGCCCACATTAAAATCACGCCCCTCCCCACTCTCACCCCCCGTCAGCCCCCTGGTTCAGGCTGGTTTGTAACTCCCCTTCCTCCCTCCCTCCTTTCTCTGTTACCCCAGACCGGCATATCTAGAAGACTGAGTCCAGGATGTTGGATTTGTTGGTGATGGAAAGAGTAGATGTCATGTTTTCCTGCCACACAGGCCATCGATCGGGGGGGGGCATGATAAATACTCATACCGACAACTCTGACTGCGAAATGTTTAAGATGAGAGGAGGATCTGAACATTGACGACCTTCAGCCGTCTCTCATCTCAGTGTTTGATCTTGAATTCCAGCAGCCAGCAGCTACTTTTCCGGGACACTTGTGGGCAGTTCTCTGTGTTGGTGTGTCATGACGTGGACGCTCACAGGGGAAATCTAAACTCGGAGCGTAGGCACGTATGCAGCATGAACGCGCCTACAGAGATACAGAAAAGTCACACTTCTGGTAAATGAAGCCAGCCCCAGAGGCCTCTCCGCACCCAACCAGTCAACCTCAGCGGCTACGCTAACAGGGAACAGCGCGTTCTGATGGATTCATCTGATTAAAGTAGTTCAAATGCAGCTCCTGGTTTCAAATCTGTGTTTACCAACATTCTGTTCTGACGTTGTTCCTAATATTGATGGCCTACCTCGACCAGCCTGTCTTGCGGGCGGAGCCCGGCGCGGTCCGCAGGCGATCCCGGGTCGAGGGAGCGGATGTATTGGCCGGGCCGGGATCGGTCGCTGTGCAGGTTGAAGCCGTAGCCGTGTTCAGAGCGCACCAGGTGGCAGACACGCGGCGCCAGCCTGAACAGGTCCGCCTTGGGGTGCGAATGGGACTGGGTTTGGCTTTCAGTCTGGGGTGGAGTCTCCTGGAAACAGAGAAAAGGTGCGATAGAATGATGTAGCGAATAAAATAGATAGGTGATAAGGTGCACGATAAAACTGCAGCATCAGGGAACTTTGACATTGAAATCTGCAATGTGAGAGCACTCTTACAGAAAAAGACATACTAGATACCAGACACGTAAGACTGGAATGACAAGTGTTTTATTTAAAAGTGCAGGTCTCTGAATTATCTCTAAATATTAATATACAGTCAATCTGGGCAACTTGCCCTGAGAAAGGAAACAGAAGAGGAAGAGGTTGGGCAGATGGGAGAAAATTCCATCACACATGTGATATATCTGCATCCTGGGATACGAGGGGAAAGAAGGATGTTTCAACAACAGGCGGACCTGGCGACGAGTCAGCGTGCAAGTGGGAGGGACAGAGGGATTAGACCCAGTGGGACGACTGGGAGAGGAGGGGGCACAAAAGCGACAGAAGTCAAAAAACAGAGTAAAATAAACACGTTGATGGGACAGAGCAAGCTGCCGTGTGACATTTCCCCCCCTCTGTCAGCAGGAGAGCGTTTGATTATCAACCCCGCCCAAATTTTTCCAAACGTTCCGGTGGGAGGGGATGCAGTCGGAGGTCCTGGGAAAACACGTGTTGTGTTCCAGGTGCGTGCATGTAGTCTCCAAACTTGTCAACATTCAACACTCAGGCCCTGACTGCAGCAGACGGATCGACGGTCAATCTGCTGTGTGAATGTTGGAACTCATATTCTCAATGTCAAGTTTACGTCCTTAGAAATAAACCTGATGTCACCAAACGACAGCTTTATGTCTTGTTTTCTGTTTCAGGGCCTACAAACATGCATTTAATCTCTCCGTTGCATTTTTGCAATTGTGCGGTGTGGAAAAGGGCTGATTTAGGGAAACCACATTCCTTACCACAACGTTCCTAAGTGACTAATCCAAAACTGGATTGACTTGCTGTGGTTACGGTTGCTATGGCGGCACAATCGCTGCTCAGTTTATGAAGGAACAGTCAACTGAAAAGTTTGTCTTGGTGATGGAAAACCACATTGTCAGTGAAGTAGGTCACAACAGTGTGCTTTCGACTCTTTTACGCCACAAACATACCGTTACAGCAACAGGTGAAATACACAAACTGCAAGCGTGTTCTTCGTGGTATATCTCATGTGCATGTACAGTACGAATCGAAGTGTAGTTCCTGTTAGCAGCAGCTCTAAGTGTTTATGGTCCTGCTCCACGTTCATTTCATCCACGTTTGCACACATCTGTCTGAAACATCTGTGTTTTCTCTCAGGTGACCCACGGCTGTGGCATTTGCCACTGATGAAACCGGATCATGGCTGGTTTAATAATTGATCATTTAACCCCTTCACGGTCGAGGATCAGCGCATCGCTGCCACCGTCCAAAACAGCAAAGTATCTGCAGGCTTTTTGGAGGGAATTTGTCTTGAGTTAACATCACTTATCTTATAAATCTGCTCAAAGCTAAAACATATGATAATAATACACAGAACAGGTGAGGTGGAGGACAAGCCTATTGGATATGCGGTAAATCCTGATGGATCAGTAAACCGGTTTGTCTGCGACGAGGAAACAACTACAGAGGAGTAAAATCCAGGCTGCTTTGAAGCTAAAAGTGGATTTATCAGTTGTTCCACAGCCTTGTTTTCGATTTCCCAAGATTTCCTATAACCCCACTAGAGTTCTTCCATGACCAGAAACTTGCAGCTAAATGTTCTTTTTTTGGTAATCATGGAAAATCGCTGCTATTTTTCAGCTCTACCTGCTAAACAAAACCAAAGTAAGCACTACAGCATCCATACAGCTGCAAGTTGTCAGCTAAATCCCTGATCCCAGGTCTGCCTTTTTTTTTAGCATTTTTTACTGCTGCATTTACAGTGGTAAACATCATGCTTTTTGTACCAAATGCATTAACAGGCAATGATATGACAGATAAAAGTAAGCGCTTGTTGGTTCAGCCCCGAGGTTTCTCCATGACTGCAGCAATCTAATTAAATATACGAGCAGATTAGAAGAACTGCTACAAGACGTTCTGGGACTGATGTCGCTGTTGATCACTAGTTGCCATATATGCAGGATTGGAGCCAGATGATACAATAGCACTGGAAAAAAGGCAGAGAGAGAGAGAGAAAGAGAGAGAGAGAGAGAGAGAGAGAGAGAGAGAGACAGACAGACAGACAGACAGACAGAGAGAGAGACAGACAGAGAGAGAGAGAGAGAGAGAGAGACAGCAGACAGTTTTACCCACTGCTGTCCGGGCAGGTTGCGTAACACATGAAGGATGTGTCCACATCTGGTCCGCAGGAGCCGCTGAGATGTGTTTAGCATGCACCCTGTCGAGTGTAAGTCGGGAGAAAAACGAACAGAATGAAGCCAGACAAGAGCAGTTTCTGCCAAATAAATCCATGTTTGAACAAAGTATTTTCACTCTCAGGTGTCATTCTGGGTGCAGATTAATCAGCCCTGCAGAATCTTTATCGTATGGAAGCAGCCGTCCAGGGATAAGTGTCGTCTTGAAGGCAAACGTCAGAGGAGAGAGGAGAGTTAGAGGTTAATGTTTAGCGCTTGCTTGGCTGCAGATTCCCTAATATCTGGGATTTAAAACAAACAAAAAAAGACTCATCAGGACATTGTAGGCAGAAACTCTTGCCTTCAGCTGCGTCTGTGGGCTTTTACACAGCTCTGATAGATTCACTTGTGCGTCTTGGCTGCGGCTGCAGCTCAGAGCAGAACGTGGGCGGTAGAGTGTCGCTGAGGGTCGTGGCGGCATGCTGCGTCCCAGTGTTTGCGCGGGTGTTTTCGGGGACGGATCTCGTGTCATCCACCTCCTCCTGTTAGCTTAGCACAGCTATCTTAAAGCACTGACAGCGCGGCCGTGGTTCAGGCCAAATGGGGTCGAGGCTCGCTCATCAGGAGCAGCGTCTTCCATCAGTTTTAATGTGCCCCCTCATTCTTCCTGCTCACGTTAGAACACAGGTGTTGATGATCGATCGTCTTTACATATCAATTTATTTATTGTTCGACTCTTGCTGGACTGTTATTTTTCATGTGTGTGCGTCATGACAGCAGTGTTGTTTTGTCGAATGTTATTTTGCGCTCGCGGGTCCACGCCCTTGTTATCAGCGTGTGTCAGATATTTGTCAATCCCACAGTGAGGGCAGAGGGAGGGTTTTGTGCCAGCAACTATGACATCTAGCCCAAAAGTTTTGGAGCTGCATCAACAGTGGAGGCCGCGTTTGCTTTGGGAGAAACATTATTTTCCCTCCTGCACTTTCCCGTGCACGAGGAATCCATCGGGGGTTGTTTTCCTGCAGCGACGCACATAAAACATCTTTGTTGAGCCCACTTACTTAAACGGAAACCCCGCATTTCCAGCCTGAGAGAGAGGACAGCTGCAGACAAATGGCTCCAGAGTGTGTGAATTGAGCGAAACATACCGGCGCTGGTGGGAGAGTAGAAGGGAAAAAAGCCTGAGTGTGTTGAGAAAGTGTTTGAATAGTGTGTGGATGTGTGGGAATGTGTGCTGGCTCACAGCTGTGGGTGCAGCAGTGCAAACAGAACTGGAGAAGAACCCGAAAAAAGCTGTAAGGATAGCCAGAGTGCTAAAATACTAACATACACTAAGGACACGTGGATTTTATTTACAATCAAGGCAAAGTATTCCATCATATTACAGTTAAAGTGCTGGAACTGCAAGTCCCAAATATTATTCTTTTTATAGATGCTTGAGTCAACAATCATCTCTGTGTCTCACACGAGGATGTTAATGATGACGATGATGCTGCGTGGGCACAACATCGATCTGTGGCCTACGCTGCCAGAGCTAATCCCACATCCAAAGGCTCAGCGTTAAAAGATGACAGCTCATGTTAAAAGAAGCCCACAACCGCGAAACTCTAGGGAAATGTGATCACACTGTCAAGCAGGGATTTACGAGGTGATCTGAGGATGCTGCTGCTAGCTACACATAAAAGGAAAAATCCCAGATTCTTTTTGGAAATATTGAGGACGTTAGCTGATTCTCGACATCCAAGCCTGCTGTTGATCTACGTGAGCCCAAGCGGGGCCACGCTAACCCTAAACGACACTTCAGTCCGTCGGTGAAGCTGCGACTGTGACTCTTGGTGGAAGTCGACTCATGGCAGCGTGACACTCGGGGCAACATTTAAACGGCACATTTGAGTGTTTCATCTGCTCTGCCTGCAGAGATAATACGTGGAGCCTCGCAGCTGCGCTCGCTCACACACCACACACGTATAGTCGAAAGCGCTCAGTTGCTCCAGCCTCTGCGAGGCTGTCGCCCCCATCTTATGGGGGCCGTCCTAAAGGGCAACATTTCACTCCAGGAATTTGTTTTGCTCTCCATTGACACACGCTGATGCAGAAGGCCGGACCCCTGCAGTGTGACGCAACACGGTTGGTATTTGGTGAAGGGGGGCCTAAAACACACACTCCAGATGTGAGAAATAAAGACTGACTCACCCTCACCAACAGACTACAACCATCTTGAGACCAAGAATAAAAAAACAAAGACATGAGTTATTCATTGTTGACTGCGTGAATGTGAAACTGATATAAAAGATCCACTCCTGTTTTTCCTTCCGGTCACTGCTGCTGCTGACAGAACCAGCACCCCCCCCCATCTCACCCCAGGTCTGCGAGGCTGTGCCAGTGCTGCCAAATTGGAGCTGACAGGCAACATCTTTTCCCCATTATTGTGGACAAAGCGCGAAACTGGGGACGTCGGGCCCGGGCTATCATCTCATTATGTATTATTAGGGAGCAACGGCCGCAGACGCTCGCCGGGAAAATGAGAATTAGCCGCATCATTCACAGAGAAACTCAGTTCAAAACAGAAGTCCCGCAGGGGAGACTGCAGTTTTGGGGGAAGTGTTTCCGGCTTTGGGGCCTCTCGCAGATCCATCATGGCTGCTATTACCATTTATCCAAGCGTGACCTCGGGCCCCGACACACCAAAAACCGGTGCTAGATGTCCGCGCTTTTCTCACGGTGCTCTCTCACACACCTCTGAAAATCCGTGAAGGGAAGGTTCTCGGTCACAACATTTATGAGGAGAGCTGTTGTTTACGTCCTGTCCGTGTTTGGATTTAGTCTCAGCTGATGTTTGGTTGGAAATTGCACTCGCCACCTGCGATGCACACACACCACACACACACACACACACACACACACACACACACACACACACACACACACACACACACGCACACACACACACACACACACACACAAACGCCCTGTAACTCAGCACAAACATCCTCATAGAAACCGCCCACCCTTCTCTTCACTTTACCCCTCCAAATACGCACAGCTGTACATCCACGTTCATGTGCACGGTCTGTCCGCGCCAGCACACACCTCTTCTGCCTGTGCAGCTGTTTTTGCAGATTTAAGGGAGGAGATGCTCAGCAGACCTCTGTCTGGTGCTACTCAGACGTTAGCATCCACGCTAACCCGCTGGTTTGTTCAAAACAGTGCCAGAACCTCATTAAAGTTCCCTCATAGTAAAGGTCAAACTAATAACTGTCATATCTTTAAAGTCTCATATTTCAGGGAGGAATCCATTTTTTTGGCCCGCATCTATCCATTCAGCACACTCATGTGATGCAGACCGTTACCATAGTGAAGACTTTCTCACAGGCGCATGGGGTCACACCATGCAGGAGGGCAGCGGGAGTGGAAAGAACAACAAAATATGGCACAATGCTTTTGCGTGAGCAGTAAGAGCAGAAAAAACACCAGGTACGGGAGTAAAAACACACCACGTGTGTGTCCATGTGTGCTTACACCCCTCGTTAGCCTGTCTGTCTGTAGGTTTGTGTCCATGTTCTCCCTCCTGGTTTTTGTTTTCGTTGTCTGAGCTTGTTCAGACAAAAAGAATCTCTCATTGGAGAGAAATAAAGGAATAAAAGTCTGATTATCAGTCAGAAAGCAAAATTGCAGCTTTCTTCAAACTCCTCAGTCTCATTATCAAATTTTTAGAAAACTAACATCAATTTTTAGCAATTTCCCAAATTCTAACCGACACTAATGGCTTCCTTAATAATTCCCTTCTAGCAGATCAGTCTGTACAGCCGGTTTCAGCTTTGTAAAAGGGAAGATGCTGTCTCGGGTTAATGATTCTGCATCTTGACTTCTTTTCATCAGCTTCTCTGGTTTAGTTTCACCTTCTGAATCCCCCTTTCCAACAACTGTCACCCATTCTCTTAAATGAAAGGGAAAATTCCAAAACCTATTTCTAGATCTGCAACAATGTCAGTGCTAATGTTTGTGGGCTGTGTAATTTTGAGTTCTGTCACAAATTTCTGCCATTTTTGTTGTCAGAGGATGACTCTTATGGTTAATCCTGTACTTTGTCTGGTCCTCATATGTTTGCAAGCATCTCAGAATTCTTAGAAGATGCTAAAATATAAATCCGGTGAGGTTTCCTACTCCGTGATTAAGCAATAAATCCTAGTTTCTTTCCCTTTTTTAACTCCTTTCCTCCATTTGTATGTTGCAAACTTTATTAACAGTTAGCTTTTGCTGATGTTCCTCTGCCAGATTGTGCTGTTTTTCAGCTCTTAATGAAAACCTAAAAGAAAAGAACACAAGTTTGAAGTAACACAACACAGAGAACATCAGGCTGGACCCTCGGCGACAACCTCCAGCGTGCTTTTGGGACCGTTATCACACGCTAATACGATGCCAAAAGTGTTGAGATCTATTCAGCATCTCTTCTTTTCTGTTAGACATTTTCCCCCCTTGAGATAAAGTTTGCTTTATCTCGCTCCCTGGCCCGCTGGGGGGCCCCACTTCCTGAAACTCCTAGCATGTGTAAGGTTGATCACAGAAACGGATGGCCTTTCTCCTTCCCTTCAGTCTGGTTTGTTAATGCCCTCCATCTCTTTTCCTCCAGCCTTTTCTTGAAAATAAAAATAAATAAATAAATAAATAAATAACGAGAAACAAAAAAGGGAAATATTACCAGTCCTAAGGCTCAGGAGATCGCACAGAACCATTCAAGTGTGTGGTTAGATTTGCAAAAGTCAGACAGAAAGAAACAGGAGACCTTCGAGCTTTTCCTGAGCCACACACACACACACACACACACACACACAGATCTTGTAGCAATCGCGAAATAAGGAGTGCTGCTCACATATTGGTTACACAAATTGGGAACACATGTTGTGCACCCATGGTTGAGCAGCTTGGCCGTCGTGAGAGGGCCCACACTGACTGAATCTGCTAGCTCAGGTGGACCCTTTAAAGGTCAGTGAAAACTAAAAACTAAAACTGCAAAGGTATCAACGCGCAGCTGGCTACCCACAAAGAGCATGTGTAAATACACACAGGAAGATGAGATGTAAATGGCCTGAAAGACAAACGAAAAGCAAAATCGTGCTTCACAATCGGTGGAACAAAGAGAACAGACAGATGGTCTTCATTTATAATGGCTACTCTTTACCATTTCCCTGGATTTCCTGTTAGGCAGATTCCTGACGTTTGACAGACGCAACCCCCTGACCTCTGCTGCCCTTTTTGAACTGCCGTTAAATCTATGAGGAACACACACACACACACACACACACACACAAATGCAAACACACGCTCACACACACACACACACACACATGCACACACACACACACGCACACACACACACGTAAACACACGCTCACACACTCACACACACACACACGCACACACACACACACACGCACACACACACATCTATTGATGCTGAGACACTTAAACTGGTAAACAAGTGTGATTACAAAAGTTCATGATTCATGTGTGTTTTACTGTGAGAATGGATCACCACCATCTCCTCTGCAGCTACCAACGCCACACTTTTCTCTATTCCAGAGGAGAGGAAGGTGTGGGCTCTCACCAGGTTCTGTACGTGGACCAACAGCATTGACTTCTCTGCTTTAGATGATGTGACTTTATCTAATTGGTTAATCAGCTTCATTCAGTTTGCCCCAGAGTTGTTTCCCTGACAACCAACATCCATTCGACCAGCTTACCTTCTTCGCAGCCTTGGAAGGTGACCTCCTGGTGGGCTTCTGGACCTGGTTAATTGCTGTGATGGGCAGCTTGGACACCGAGCCATTCTCTTGCTTTTTGCTCGGGGGGGACGGAACGGAGGATGGCGAGGATGCGGGAGGAGGGGAGGAATTGAGCTGCTCTGTGCCGGGCACGGCCATCTCCTCTGTGGCTGTGAGACGCAGGCTGCGCAGAGATTCGTGTGTCTCGGGGTTCACCACCAGGAGCCGGGTCTCATTGTTCACCGCTTTGATCCGCTGAACCACCTGATGACGGGTTGGACGCATGACTATAACTTAACACTTATCAGTGGAGAAAAGTGATATTAAATACCTGCCAAAGCAAATCAGGAACCTAATACAGATGTTTCTGCTTTGCTTTGATCGTAAATTGGAACAACTGTGGAAAAAGCTTATTTAAAGAGGGGTCAGGGGAACATGCTGGGTCTCTAAACAGAGTCGCACAACGGAGGTATTCCTTTGCAATGGCGTTGAGCGTGCAGATCACGTGGTTGCAGGTGTATCACAGACAGGTTACACTGGCTTTTATTGAAAGACGTCGAGGTGAGAACTTTTCAGGTCACCCTTACCTGGTGGTGAGTTTCCTTCTCCACGTTGATGCCATTCACCGCCACCACACGGTCTCCAGCGCGCAGCCCCGACGCTTCTGCGGGGGATCCAGGCTCCACTTTGCGGATGAATTGCCCACTCTTCCCTTTCTCGCCATGCAGGTGAAATCCATACCCGCCGTCCCCTTTTGTCATGAGACAGAGCCGCGGTTTCCGCTCGCTGGTCATTTCCTGCCGCCGTTTAAAACCCTCGTGTTGGGTAAATCAGATTAAATGTGTTTTTTCCTCTCTCCTCCAGAATGGCAGTCAAAGCAGCGGGTGGAGGGCTAAGCGTCACATTCTACCCGCCTGGTGAGCGCGCATCGCAAACTCTCAGAAACTTCAGACGCGGGAAAACAAAAATGCGTAAAAGAAAACACAAATTCAGCACAATTTATGGTTCAGGTACTGACGCGCAGTGTCGTCCAGATCGAATGTCCTGCGCAGGGCTGAAGCGCACTGCTGGCAACTCCAAGCGTAATGTCTCGCAGTGCGCAGACCCCTACAGTCTCCAGCGGAGCATCATCAGCGACACTGCCGGCCTGTTGTTGAAGTCGATGGGATCCCTGTCATACTCCTCTGACGTCCCAACCATAACAGATACATGCGCGCACTGCACGCTGTTACTGCCTGCGCAAGCTTTGCGCGTTGTGCGCAACAGCACCTCCCTTTCCCTGCGCCACCAGTTCAGTTTCTGTGAAGAGAGCTCAAAGACCAGAGGCAGAGGTGGATTTTAAATTCTACACAACACTGCCCCCGATTGGCAGAAAAAAAGTGCAAAAAAATTAGTAATCGTGATGACGTCACGAGACGAAAGAAAAATAAATAAATAAATAAAAAATAAATGAAAATAAATAAATAAATAAATAAAATTAAATGAACATACGTTTTTAGAAGTCGACTCTGCCTCCAGATACGTGTCTTGTTTTTGGCTGAATTTCGAAACCACCATTTTAAGCAGTCGTGTCATTACCAGGCATGACCACAAGAGGTCACCAGACAACAAATAGCAAGATTCAGTCAGTCACTTTAATTAAAACTTATTCATTCTAAATTTATTTACACAATGACCTCGTGAGAACAATATATTGATTTTTTTAACTAAATATTTTGTTCATCAGTAGTTAAAAATGATGCGGTGTTATTAAGTTTTTGATCAAAACCTGAACAGTTTTAATTACAAGAGGAATAAGAAGTCAACAAAAAAAAATTAGTATCAATTCAAAAATATAAATTCACCTTGTTTTACTGATATTTTGAAATTATCGGCAGGAACTCTGAAGTTTCACACAGCAGCACTCATTATGAAGTGAGCGTTTACTTTTTTTGCCTGCAGTGTCTGCAGAGTGTTGATTTTTGCTGTTGGAGCAAATTAACATACTGTACATAACCTGGCTGGGATGAGGGAGCTAGTGGGGAAGCAGGTGATGAGGGTCAAGGCTCGTTTTTTTGGTATATGTTGAGAGAGGAGTTTAGAAAAGCTTGAAAATGTAAAGAAAAAACTGATGAAATGCCTTTTAAATGAATGACAGGGTCATTAACCTATCAGCATAACACACACACACACACACACACACACACACACACACACACACACACACACACACACACACACACACACACACACACACACACACACACACACACACACACACATACGTTTATACTAAAATAGACAGTTGCTGCCAACAGCAGAGGACCCCTGAGGGCAGATCCACCTTTGTTTTTGTCACCTAAATATACTCACACCACAAACAGACGGACATACAGGTCATGTGACTAAACAGGTTAGTTGGTCTAGCTGCCTGACTGGTGTTGTTACAGGACAGTCTAAACTAATCCCTGTCTAATCCCAGTTATTCAGTTGGTTTTGTCTGAGATGCTCTTATGTATGGAAAAGTGAAGAAGGAGTAGATGATCTGAACCATTCAAAAGGTTTCTGGGAAAAATAGCACTTGATGAAAGTTCCTGTTCACAACTGGGGCTTGTCTAATAGCTGAAATAACCTCTTCTCTGTTATTAAAGCAGACAGATCCAGAGGAGGCTGCAGGGTGGAAAAGGCCACGGCTCTCAGATGGGATTAGCAGCACGGGGGAAACCCACACCTCCATCGCCTCCTGCAGGTCTCCTCAGCGCTTCCTGCTCTTCCGTCTGCAGACGTTTGCGGCCAAAACAAACTGTGAAAAGCTTAAGGTGAATGCAGCAATCCCATAAACCCATATTTGTTCCTGGTTGTTGATAATGAGAGATTTTAGCTCATTTAAATGTGGCGGCAGCATGTGCTGCTCTAAAACCTGACTAAGAACCAGAGGAGCATCCAGTTTGACCTTTGGCCTATTCCCTAAATTGATTGATTACATTAAACACCGTAAAGTATTTGTAATTTTACATTGAGGAGCAGTTTCCTGAAATTGTTGACCTTAAAAGAGCAACAGCGAAATCGGATTGATAGACTTCGACATAAACTTTTGCTCTTTAGTTAAAACGATTCATTAGCTATAATCAACCACTAACTATTTTCTAATTTTCAGTTATCGCCTATGAATTCTTTAAGACCTGCTCTGGTTTGGAGACATATTGTGGAGGCATTAGTGGAAAAATCCAGCTTGTTCCTTTGCAGCCACCCTCAGCTTCTCTGAGAAACTGGACACAAATCTTTGAATAACCAGTGACAATATCATAGAGGGACTAGAGTAGATGCTAACCTCGACTGACTCATGCCTGCGAGCGTAGCTGGAGTATGTACTGTTCATTAAATAAATTAATTATAATAAAAGAAAAACAAATGTTCTGGTCTCACAGAATCACTGCAGCATAACTTAAACAGAAAAAGGAGATTGAGTGAGCAGGGGCCCTGACCCGCATTCACATCTACCCTCAACCACTTCATTATCATTAAGGCTGACGTAGAGTTTATTTACAGAGGGAAATGTCCCTCCTCCCTGTCGTCAGCACGCACCCTGTGTGTTGTTTCCTGTCAGTTCCTGATTTTCTGATTGATATCCTCCCAGTGCTATTCAGTCTTTATCAATATGAATCCTGGACACATTTGAGGGGTTTTCTAGATGTTGGAATCCCTTTCTTGGTATTTTTTTCTGAAGGATTTTGAAGGAAAATGCAACATGTATCTGTGTTTGCCCTCACCTGCTTGGTTTTCTCGGTAAATTAGTGTGTCGGGTCCCGTTCCCAGTTTGATAATAATACTGGATCTCTTATTGGAATAAACACACACTTAACAAGGTAACCAGTAACTTCACAATGCTCAGATCGTGTTTGTGCCCCCACACTACGGTTTTTAGTAAACACACAGGCAATAAGGGCAAAGACAGAACACACACAGAAAGCTGAGGAGGAGCATCGGGAAATAAAATACATCTCAGGGAGAGAAGATGATGGATGAAGGTGACTTTAATGACAGTTTATTCTACACATACACGATGATGGTGATGGTCAAGACAATATTCTTTGTCTCCTGAAATTTGTTCAAATGAGCTGCAGAACTCTTTGTTATAGTACAAAGGGAAAGAAAATACCACCACCAATAAGAAAAACAAAGAAAAGTAGTCTCAACATAAATTAAAAAAAAAGTGCTTGATTCATTTCACTGACATCGACGTTTGGCTTCGTACCACATGGTTCACTCAAATGTCTTACAGTCAATCAAAACACTTCAAGCAACTCAGCCTGTTGGAGAGTGATGAGATTTTAGGAAATGGAACATTCCTAAACACCATTCACTGTAATAAATCCTATTTCTTTCACTTAGTTTCATACATTCAGCTCAGAAATCTACTTAAAACAGTCAAAAAAAACCCAAATACTGTCTGAAGCACAAGTGAAATTGATTTTCTGATCTCAATTCAAGTTTGTCAGTCGTAATCAAATCCTAACAATTTGGTGCTATCAGAAAATGCCCTGCAGCAACCTGGAGGAACAGTGAGACATTTATCACGTTTTTCATTTGTACTGATTGACTTTTGGCACACACAGACCCCCCCAGGTTAGTTTGCAAAAGTAATTTGATCCCCAGGCACTTATCCGCTCACTCCACTGCTTTTGATTGATGATTGATGATTTTAACCAGACTAAGGTGCTTTTTAAAAGTTTCTTTTGATTGAGCACAATACTTTCATCTTTTCTTCTCCAATTCCAGATACACTGACATCAGCTTGAGCCAGGGGTCTGATTGGGTTGCCAGTTACAGGAGGACGCGTGACCATCTTCAAACACAAGTGCTGGGGGTGAATGCAACCGGCTGTTTCTGGAGCTGCAGACAGGCCTCCGTGTGCAGCCTCCCAGTGTCAAATTCTCTCTTATAACCAGGCCTGAAAAGAGACTCACACCAGTCTTACTGTGCCCTCATCATCTGTGAATAATCTGAATTCATTAACCTAAAAGGCAAACATAAAGGAACCCTGTAATCGCAAAAACAAAACAAAACAAAAAAAACATGCTTTAAAATAGGATCAGCATTATGACATGCTGAGTCTTCACAGATTTTTCCCGAGGTTGTCCTCAACGTGACCACATCTGTTGCAAAAAGGCCAGAAAAATGTGGAGAAACGCCATTTACAGTCTTGTTTTTCTTTTTCAAATGTTCAGCAGTAGCAGGATGTTCCCCCAGGGACATGTCTCACAACGGCGAGACCGGGGCCGTGTTGGAGTCCGAGTGAAAACTCTGGCCGTTTTCCACCGTTTTGGAAGTTTCGCTATCATGGTTCCTAATCATCTCCATCTGAAGAGGTTGGTGGGAACAAAACAGACAGCACAGAATGAGAAACAGCATCAAGAAGAAACATCCATTTTTTTAAAGGAATAAACATTGGGGCTATTACGGAACGAGCTGACTTTAAAAACTTGCACGTTCGCTGCACCTCAAAGTTCTCAGAAAATGTTGTAAAATTAGGCTGATGATATTTTGGGCAGTGGTGGGGAGGCTTGGGCTGACTAGAGATGCTCGATAGATCCTGGACATCGTTGCTTCTCATTGCTCTTCCATTTTCCCAATGGTCAAAACACAAGTGAAACGACAGAGCATCCACCCACAAGAATTCTAGGGAATCGATAAAGTCCTAAGAGCCTGACAGGACGTTTTCCCAGGGAGCTTTTAGTGTCACAGTTGTGTCAAGTCCTTAAGCTTTGATAAACTTTCACTTATCAGACCTAAGTAAATAATTTGAATACGTTATGGTTGGATACCTGCAGGTGCTGGGTTTCCTGTGTCGGGTTCTTGCTTTTATGTTGCGTCACTCTCCTCTGGCCTATGGTGTCGACGCTGTCTGGTTTGTGGACACAGAGGACCTTCCGAAAGCTCTGTTTGAAGTTGTCGGAGAGGAAGCAGTAGAGGAACGGGTTGGCGCAGGAGTTGAGGTAGGTGAGGATGACAATGATGAAGTAGATGGTTTTGTTGGTCTTTGGGATGATGTGAATCAGGTTGACCATGTTGGTGACGAAGAAGGGCAGCCAGCAGACGATAAACACCAACACCATGACCACCACCATGCGCGTGACCTTACGCTCTGACCTCCGCCGAGTCGTCAGGCCTGCGCGCATTCTTGCCGACCTCACCTGAGAGACAGAGTTAGATGAGATTTTAAAGGCGGGACGTGCAAGGAAGACTCAAAACATTAGGCTGGACAGCAGATAAGGTGTTTACCCTGATCACAATCAGCAGGTAGCAGAGGCAGATGACGACCAGAGGGCCAAAGAAGCCCAGGATGGACGTGTAGAGGATGAAGGCGATGGACCACGTGTCCTCCGGCTCTGGCCAGTTAATGTTGCAGACGTCATCATCCTCCGGCACGCCCGAGTAGAGTGTGACCGGCAACACAATCAGAAAGGACACCACCCACACCGCGGCGCTGAAAATCTTTGCCACTTTCAGCTTGCGCCATTTCAAGCTACGAACGGGGTGAACCACGGCCAGGTAACGGTCAATGCTCATCACCATCAAGCAGAAGGTGGAGGCAAACTGGCTTATGGCGTCGGCAGTCAGGCACACCTTGCACAAGAAACTCCAATACGGCCAGTAGGACAGCACGCTATTAGTGCCCAGGAAGGGAATTCCCAGGATGTAGAGTTCATCCGCAAGGGCTAAATTGAGGATGTACATGTTGGTCACAGTCTTTATCTTGACATAGTAAAGCACCACATAGATGGCCAGCGTGTTCCCCAGGAGGCCCACGATGAAGACGACCGCGTAGACGACCGCGGTCACCACGTCGAAGTGCATGGGCTGGGCCCCATCAGAGCTGTTGTGGTGCGTGGGGTGGATGGGGTAAGTGTGGGAGGTAGGCACGCTGAGGTTCTCATGTGGAAGAGTCCAAACGGAACCATCCATGTTGAAGGAGGGGGGCTGTGGTCAAAACAAACATGAGCAGAGGTTATCACCTGTGATAGTCTTACACTCAGTATACCTACATGTGTCCATTTCATCTTCCATCTCCAGGCTTTTTATATTGTAAGAAGTAGCAACTGTGCTTTATCTAGACATCAGTCATCATCTGGACCTGCTTTATCCACACAGGGGTGGCAGGGACATCCAGACATCTGTTTTTCAAATCTGTTGATCTCTTATCTTCAATTTAACAAGTTAAATGGAAACTAAACTTCTAGGAGTACCAGTGACTGAATGAATGGAAATAAAATTCAGGATAAAATACCACTTCTCTCTGGGAAATCCACCCACTTATTAGGTAAAGTCCTTTCCTCAAAAAGTCTGGGCACGTGGCCAACATTTCTCTTAATGGGAAAGTGAACAGCAGGCAACATAAGTTGAGAGGGTTTCTGACTGTGGTGTCAGAGGTCAGCGAAGAGCAACAACCTCACAATCACAATGAGTGATTTCATCCTCCCAGACAGCTCAAACTCCCCTTTACTTTCCACTAAATGCCCCCGCAGCAGCTTTTTTTTTTAACATCATAGGATGAGATAGTATTTTTAAAAGGTGGAAATGATGACTGATGCGCACACAGAACAGCGCCATATTTCTTGGACATCAATTTTCTGAGCATCAAGTTGGTGTTTGTCTCATCATCTCATTAAGGCTCCCAGGGTGAGAATGGATGCGTGACCTAAAATAACAACCAGCCGCTCTCTGAGCCCTGCCTGTGAAAATGTTGCACAAATAAATAGTTTGACGTGATGATTCATTGAACCGCGCTCCAAAAACACGGGAGTGACGCGCGGCCCGCAGCGCGCTGTTGAGAACACAAACAGCCGCAGCCCCTCGCAGGCTGCAGAGTGCCCAACGTTCTCTGAACGCCAAACTCTCGCAGATGTCATTGGATCCATGTGGGAACTTCAGGCACGCGCGCACACACGCGCGCACACGGCTCATTACATCCAAGTTTAATGGATAACATTTATCCATTACAGTAATGTCACTCATGTGGGGAATTAAACGGATTATTAAGGTTAATATTTTTTAACTTTAAAAAGTGGTTTTTTTTCACTCTCAGAAATATTCCACAAGTTTGAATTTCACCTACCTGTCGTATCTTTCTCTTTAATTCTCTCCACCTTAAATTTGCGCGTCCCCTGCGCTCCTTTACGCGTTTTTGGAAAGACGCGCTCCGCCTGAGATGGAAATCATGTCTGTCTTTTTACTTGTCGTTGAAAGAAAAGTTTCCAGCTTGATCCATCTTCACGGCCTCGTCGTCACATGGATGCCAGGACAAAAGGACGCGCCCCTGAACGCGGCCCCGCAGCGACTCATGTCCAACCTGGTAGTGATGGAGAGTCCTTCACTGGCGCGCTGGCGGCATTTATGAGGAAAGCCGTGCACGGTCTTTAGCCCCACCCATGGCGGTGGTGTCGCTCGCTTTCTTTGTGTAACATACCATTGGTCCATTTTTCAGTTTCACATGCGCATCTGGGATTTAACATTCGTGGTTGAATGAAAAAAAAAAAAAAAAAAAAAAAAAAAAATCCGTT
>BJFM01000565.1:242741-269933 GCA_016586285.1 Arothron firmamentum | reverse complement strand
CCCCACACACACACACACACACACACACGCACACACCCCACGATAGCAGGTAGGGTCATAAAATATAGCGTATCCGTGCACAGCAGCGTTGTACGACTGTACAAAGCCGGAGCTCAGTGGTTGTTGGGCGCTGAAGTTGTACGCTTTACAAGCGAGACGCTCTCGTCATCTTTCTGCAGGATGAGCTCAGCACCTTGTACAACCTAGCCCGCAAAATGGAAACTTTAGGCCTAAACCAGACAAGGAGACTGAGCCAGTCTGTCGTATCCTCAGTAGGCCGCCCTTGTCATAACGGAACAGTAAGTATGAAAAAAAATTTCATTCTTGAGTGTGAGAGTGTGTGTGCGTGTGTGTGTGTGTGTGTGTGTGTGTGTGTGTGTGTGTGTGTGTGTGTGTGTGTGTGTGTGTGTGTGTGTGTGTGTGTGTGTGTGTGTGTGTGTGTGTGTGTGACGAAAGCATCTTGAACAAATACAATCTGATCTGTATTCACATTGTTTTTTTCACATTTAATTGTTTGTAAGGATAGCACAAATAGAGGTCTGATGCCAAATTCAAATCAAATTTGTTGAGTCAAGCTCATAGCTGTGATCTGAGTCATAGAGCAGAGCAATCCATGACCTGTTACGAGCACCGTGCTTCAAGGAGCCAGCACAAAAGACGCTGCCTTTTGGTTTGAGATCAATCGCAACGCTTGTTTTGTGGTTTCCGAGCGAGATCCAACTTTTGCGCCTTTGATTGACAGCAGAGCAGGCGTCATTTTATTTTTAGTGTCCACTATTTGCCATTCATCGCCAACACCGTCTCAGTTTCAGACCACGACACCCCAAGCAAGTACGACGGCGACGTGGACAGCGAGGCCGAGGAAGGGGCCTAACGAGAAAAGGAAGAAGGCCAGGGAGACCAGAAGACTCTGCAAAGCCAAAGCAATCCTGGTCTCCATTAGAAAATGCTATGAAATACTAAACTCAAGGCCGTCCCCAAGCTGAGTGTGGACTGCATATTCTTCCTACTTGTAGTCAAGCCGGTTATGCAAGAGGAAGTCGTCACTCTCTCTGAGCTCAACAGACAAGTACCAGTGTAATTCTTCTCTTTTTTGAGGACTGAACTTTTACTTAGTAATGGCCAAACTTTATTAAAAAAAAAAAAAAAAAAAAAAAAAAAAGTCTATGGAGACACCAAGACAGCTCCCTATAAACTGCTCTCTCACACTCCATCTTTCCAAAGCTGAGTCACTTACTGGAGGGATTTCCTACAGACTCCTAGATGGGCCCCAAAGTATGAGGATGAACGTTCCAAATGAAACACCGGTTGAGATAATGTTCTTTGGCTTTCAGGTTTGGATTAAAAAACTCGCCCTGACACATCTGCTGATACACCTTTTGGTGGTTTCGGACACCGTCCCAAGTGAAGTTGATCGGATTTTGACTTACAGCGTTCTCTGCAATGTTTCAGCTATTACGCGGGATGCGACCTGGATGACCGACCCTCTGACCCGCTGCCTTGAAGAATGGTGCATGCTTATACAAACCATACAGCATATATGAATGTATAAACGTGTAAAGAAACATCTTCAATACAGCAGCTCTCTTGTCAAGGAATGGAAAATTGCAGCTAAAAATGAAGCTAAATGTGTATTTGCTTTAAGTTTTTTAATATAAGATAGAGCTTATATATTTTAAATACATTTACCTTGAAAACAAGACTTTTTGCTTTTTAATTTTATCTCTGCGAGTTTACAGAAAGTTAACTTTTGTGTAATCTCTTTCACAAACACAATTATCAAGTGACACCATTTATTGTTTGGATATCCAGGTAGACTGCATTAAAACAAACTGTGTTCAGCCCATCGGAACTATTTGGAATATTTCCGCATTCATATTTCATATGAATAGAGAAAGCAGGGCTTGGATAATATTCCTTGTGCCTGAAAATGATTTAAAATCAACAATGCCTGTTTAAGCTTTCCCTTTTAGTGTCTGGTGAAGTCCATGTCTCCCTTTCCACTGACTTCCATCAGATAATTATCCTCTTGATGCCACACTCACAGCAGAACTTTGCAGTTTCAACAGGGTACTTGCTTCCACAGCCGTGACAAAACTTGCTCTTCGTCCCCCTGTTGCTAGTTTCCTTCTGAGCATCATTATCCCTAAAGATGCAAAAACAAAGGCAATAATGTGCTTTAATGTCAGTCTGCGACCAGGCGTCACCGTTAATGCTGTAATAAAGAAAGCTCTAGCCACACTGATGCGTTCATGCTGTGCAGCCTGATTTAACTATGACATATTTTATTCAATCTTTCAAACCAGTTGCAAGAGCTTCTGCTGTCAGCAAAGTTTTAGCTGAGTAAAGTTTTAGAACTTTTAAAATGATTCGTAATTACATTAAACTTGACATAGTGCAGCATCATTTCCATTCAAAGCACGTTCCTACATGTTCAGTTGTTTATGTATGTAATGTCTTTCTATAACATGTCAGAGATTGATGGTTGGTGAGGTGATCTATTAACTTTATAATGCGAGTGTGTTGTGGGCTACCGGGAGTCCGTTTTCTTCTTGTCAAGGCCTGTTCCAGATCGAGTGGTTCTCACAGGTCTGTAGCCTGAGCTCATCGCTCCGGTCTTATTTCCTATGCTTGTGAAAAAACACGAAACAGAAAGGTGTTTATGGGTGTTGGCTAGAGAAGTACACAAGCCAACGTGTTTTTCAGCTACCCGAATCACATAAAGATCTGCATGAGCACATAATAATTTCAGGTATTTCTGTGTATGCTCTGACCATGGTGGAGGACTTGTGAGGCCATGGGAATTAGTTCTGGTAAATGCCTCAGACAACATCTTACTTGGTGGGATTCCTGAAGCAAAAATAAAAGAACTACATGAGAGCATAACACAAAAAGTATTTACATGGTACTGTCGGCCGCGCCTCATCAATCTCTCAAATCTACAGATGTGTCAAAATAAGACAAAACCACAATCTGTCATTTTACTGAAAAGAATGAAAGTAAAGAGAATGGAAGGCTGTTAGCACATGACGCATGCCGCTCCCTCACCAGTAGGCTGCCCAGGGCCTGCTCTCTGGGCTGGAGGAGGGATGGATGGTGCAGCGGTTGTGGTTGCCTTCTTTACAGGTGCGGGAGGCTTGTACTAAACAAAGACATCTTTAAAATGCAACGCTATCCTGATCATTTATGATAAAGCAGCAGAAAAGGCTAAAGAGGAAGTTTCTATTTCTGTCACACTGGTAAATCGTATCAGGGCTCCAGTATTTGTTGAACTGAAAAAAGAACTTGAGCAAAGTCAGTGATACCTGTGCGCGAGCTGGAGGTTTCTTTTCCTCTGCTAATTTGCCCTTTCGGGGCATACGGGCAGCCTGTTCCTGGCAGAACCTGATATGCCTTTCTGCTGCATTCTGGTTAAACGTCCGCTGACAGTACGGGCACTGGACGTAGTCTAAAGCCAAAAAAGATGGAAAGAATCCTCCAGCAACCCTGTTTTTCCACCTCCTTTCTAGACATGATGTAACAGACATTATTCTCTATTCATCCCTTCTGCAGCTGTGTGTCACCTTGGTCATAAGTGGGAGGAGGGGGTGGTGGTGCCAATGACCCGCCATCCTTCACGGTGAGGGTAAATGGTCTGACAGCCCGGGGGTTAGCGATAATGTCCTCGTGTTTTTTGTGCCAGTTTGATTGCTTCTTCGGGGACTCTGGCTGGAAAACGGGAAAGGTAGAGAGTTGTTAGTTGCTGTAGTTACTTTGTCGTTCGGCTAAAGTAAGTGCACGTGGGTGTGGTGCATATCAGTTTGTGTATTCAGCAGTAGGGGTGAGTCTATTTGGAATGTATGAGTCTGAGAGCATGCAGGTGGAAAGCTATGGTGCTGCACCAGATACTGCAGGGCCTCCTTCCAGAGGCCAGCAGGGAAACAGTCCACCGTGGGAGGGGATGAGTAGTCCCCGATAGGGTTTGTGGCCCAGGACCTGCACGCTTTACAGTAATGTCCTGAAGGGAGTGAAGTTCCTGCGCTGTTCTCCTCAGCGCTTTCTTCACATTCTTCCAGTCAGAAACGCTGCAGCCTTTACTCCACCCACAGGTGGAGGCGGTCAGAATGCTGTAGAATCGTTTGCAGGAAGTGCTGCCGGTGCCTTCTTGAATCGTGATGCAACGATCACGAGCACCAAAACGGACCATTCGGCATCATTCACCATGGCTTTGGTGGTATTTTGGTTAGCATGACTGCCTTTAAGCAGCCGATCCAGGCCAACGCATCACAGCTACTTTTACAAGAACGTCTGCGTCCTTGAAGCGAGCAAAAACCCCTCTGGGTACGTTTGATTCGCCGCCTCACGTCAGAATGGAAACGCTGCTGTGGGGACGCAGGGACAGACAGAACTACTGCACTGCAGGCGCACTAAAAGAAAACCTTCAGATTCACAAAATATTATTCAACTATAGCCAGAGGGTGAATTTGTCTGGAATTGTCCTCTAATGAGTCTTAAAACCGATGTGATTTGTGAAGGGTGGCGAAACAAACGAGAAATGGTGACTGTGTGAGTGGATTCCGGCCTGTCAGATCCCCTAAAGGCCTACCCCCTGCTCTTCCCTTCCATTGGTTGGACACGTTGGGTTTGGGTTAGGGTTGGGATAAGGGTTAGGGTCAGGGGGATGGTAAGTTAGGGTTATGGGGTTAGGGGTTTGGGTTATTATCCTCTCAAAGATAGAAGTAGAATGATGTGTGTGTGTCTGTGTGTGTTGTTTGTGCCCACCTTCTGTCCTTCTCGTATGTTCAGAGTTGAAAACAACAGCATAAGCTCAACATAACTATTGTGAGTGATGAATACAGGATGCCAAGTAATTCACCACAGTTTTAACGCACTGTGTCAATGATCATATAACGCTGGAAATGACCTGCCTTACCTTTGGCCTCAAAGGCTTGAGCGTGGAGATGTCTGTCCCTTCAGCTCTTTGTCGACTTGAGTCAAACACCTTCCGTTTTTTGTTGGCTAAATTCTCACAAATTACAGCGTGTCTGGCCTGTAGGAAGATCTAGACGTTAGAATTTAGCCTGCTGTGCCATGTACACAAGTGCATTCATCTTAGCCCTAATGTGGTCTCTAGTCATTATTTTCAGATGTATAGATGTTTGTTTTGTCTGATTTTTATCCCATGACCTGACACACCATAACAATGCACAGAAAAATTCATAACATAATCAGTACATTGTATTATAATGTGCTGATTATTTTATGTATTATAATTTACCTGAATTAAACATTCAATTGTGAAATTGACAGTAAATTGAGGTGTGAATATGCTTTGCTACTTCAGTAATGGCCCCATTAAAAGTTATTTATAGGAACCTAAAACGTCTTTGAATAGCAGCCACTGATGACAACCAGCTGACGGGAACAGTAAAATTTGCAAATGGTTTCCGCGCTTACATATAAGTCAACACCAACAAAAAAATATATTTTTCAAGAAGGAATTATTCTTACCAGGACTTTTGGGTTGAAAGATCTTTTACAGGTGTTGCATTGAACCAATTCTGCAGCAGAAGGAGCCTCTTCATCTGTGAATTAAGATTCATTATGAATTATGGATGCACACGTACATATACACGTACATTATGTATGTGTAGTTGTTCTCCAATAGCGCTCATGACCAGTTGACAGGGCCACAAGTTAGTATAGTGGAAACTAGTGCCCCATATAGCTGTTCAGCTACACATTCTTTGTCCAATGTTGCTATTTTTTAAGGCTTATTCTCGAATAGACAAGGTTGCTAACTGGTAAATATGTAGTTATAAAATTACTCTACATTGTTTCAGTTATGTTTGATACACCTACGTAAGTCAGTCAAAATAAATTCCTTTATGGCAACTGTACTCACCTTCACACTCAATCATTATTCCGTCAGGCCTCTGTTGTTATCAGTCAACCAAAGTAGAAAATCGGAAGTAAGAGATATTAGTCATTCACTTCTGGCTCCACAAGGCCAAAAATCTTTCATCGTATAAACTCTTCAATATTAACATTGCCTAGCTGCCATGATTTATAAAAAAATACTCAGTGTGGCATTCCTCCTGAAAATCTTGTTTTCGTCTTTTAAACTTTCCAAGGTTCTAATTCAACCTTAATGACTTTACGGAAGGACAAGTACACATTTCCACAGACATCCCTCAGTCACTCTCTGCTCTCCTTGCACTTCATGCAAGGGCGCACGCAGTCAAGCGTCAGTATCATACCTCGTAGTTCGTATACGTTTCCATAGTTGCTGCCTGTGGCTAAAGTAAATCGATACAAGCGATATAGAGCGCAGTTTTAATACAATGTAACATCTTCAACGTAGTATGTTGCTTTGCATCAAAGCTCCACTGACCTTTGATAATCTGAAAGATCAAATGTGAACGCTTCTTTGATCCGATAAGCTTCAGACTTGTTTGATGGAATCTTTTTTGGTGAGGTTAGGCAATATGGGTAAAAGAGAACACATTTTAAGAAAAAATTCAAATGAACTATAAGGTAAATGACCTGCGGTGCCGTCTGTGAGGCCCTGCCTGCACATATCTACCAGTCGGTCATCAGTTCTTAAGCGTCTTACATGGCTAAGAACGTCTCTACATGTCACGCTGACTAACGTTTGGCTCTGAAACCTTTCCGTCATGTTCCAACAGGCTTTCATGTCCTGATCAGGACAAACAGTGGAAAAAACTTTTTTAGCGTTAGGGAGGGCTCGACCCTGCTGGCCAGAAAAGTCGTGGTATGCGGAGATAATTAGTGCGCAGGCGGCCAAGCCCTGGAAGCTGACCCTTTAATACCACAGAGGGCTTTCCCACAGGCCCCTTTAGATGGGACCCAAAGTTAGAGGATGAAAAATAGTAACTGGAAGTCTTGCTTGAAGATGTAAAGTTGCACAAACACTTTTAACTGATGTATTTTAAATCTATTTACGTACTTTTATTTTACCTGTATGACTTTACAGAACGGTAACACTTGTGTTATCTCTTTAACAAACAAACACGACATCTACTGATAGCATTTATTGATTGGATATACAGGTAGACTGCATTAAAACAAACTGTTCAGCCCATCAGAACCAAATATTTCAGCTTTTCAGTTCACATGAGATATGCATTCCTTGCGCCTAAAGTTAATCTAAAATTGGTAATGCACATTTAAGCTTTCCTTTTTAGTGTCTGACCATTGAATCAATTATCATTAATAGTGTCTTAATAGTCTTATAAGCAAAAACAAATCGACATACCTGCACAGAGTATGGAAAATCAATATGGAGTAAGTATACTTTCTCATAAATTCATACGCTGAATACTGACTGATTAAGAACACTGCCAAGGATCAAGCTATTGTGTCATCATCAGGTACATTTAGGCTCCGTACAGTTCTGTACAAACAATTCTATTCTGCAGAATATTGACAAAGGTGCAGCTATTTCTTCAGTAAAAATGTAATGGAAAAATAATAAATAAAGAGCATATAAAATTAGTGGGAATGTAACGCTACATTTGCCTTGAAATGGCGGACCTTTACCTGTAACATGGGAAGGGAAGCTTGACTTTTACAAGCTAATTCACCTTTGGACCACATCCTGTTAAAAAAATAACAAAAAAGGAAAGACAATCTTTCCAAAGTCAACTTTTAAAACAACTTTTTCATTTCATTTTTTTTCATCAGTAGTCAACCGTATTGCACTTGAATGGAATGCACAAGGAAACAGTGGAAAATTAGCTGAAAACTACACCCACCCGCTGAGCTCATCAGAGCAAAGCCCTGGTAAATAAGTACCCAATTCAATCAGTTCATTTACGGTAATTCTAATTGAATTTAGTGCAGTTTTCCATGCATCTAGATAAATAATACAGTGAATCCCGACTTCGTTGGTGTAGATTCACCTATTGGTTTACCATGGTAACGTACGCGAAACTCAGAAACCTACTCAAAGTAAAAAAATAACAAATCTTTACAATGATTGACCTTTGTGAAACTTCAGGCAAGAGGTGGGGGTACATCCTAGATGAGGGGCCAACTCATTGCAGGGCCAACATAGAAAAACAAAGAACCGTTCACACCTTAGGACAATTTACATTAGCCAATTTATCTATACCCCAAATGCATGTCTTTGGACTGTGAGAGGAAGCCAGAGTCCCCGAAGAGAACCCACGCTGACACGGGAAGGAATGATGAAGTCCTTGTATCCTGTTCCACTCACATCCATCACATAAACATCCTCTTGATGCCACACTCACAACAGAACTTTGCAGATTCAACAGGGTACTTGCTTCCACAGCCGTGACAGAACTTGCTCTTTACTCCCCCGTTGCCAATGTCATTCTCAGCAGCATTGTCCCTAAAAATGTAAACAATAGTTAATAAACCCATTTAATACCTGGAATCACAATAACAACACACATTTAGTGCAGATATAATGTTTAAAGGCAGTAAGCTGCCTTAACAACAGTGTGCCACTAGGTGTCATTGTTGCGATTAAGAACAGCACTACCTGCACTGCAAATGGACCTGTAGTTAGACTACAGTGGAACTAACAACAATCTCCCTCTGAGTGTTGATGTAGTCAATAGCTATCACTGTGCAGCCTGGCTGTCTACTTTATTAAAAAAAATTAAATACAAGACAGTCACTAACAGCAGTGTAATGGGAAAAAACCCACCATTCCATATAAATGAGCAAGCTTTTAACTTGTTTAGAGTGTGTAAGTGGGTTGGTGGCCTACCTAGACATGCAGGAGTCCGTTTTCCTCTTGTCAGGACCTATTCCGGATCGAGCGTTTCTTACAGGTCTAGAGCCCGAGTTCATTACTCTGGTCTTATTTCCTAAGCTGGTGAAAAAGCAAAGCAAAACAAAAAGGTGTTTACGGTGATTGCAGTTGGCTGATTGTACTACCACTGACATGCACTATCACACAAGTCAATGGGTCCTTCAGTTTCCTGATATTCATCAAAATATGCATAAGCACAAAAACAAAAGTGCAATTTATATTCATTCTTCAAGAAAAAGAATGTTTGGTTTTCTTCGGCTTCCAGGTATTTTTGCGCATGTGCTGACCCTGACGGAGGACTTGTAAGGCCAGAGGAATTAGTCTTCACTGATGCTGCAGAAGCCAGGGTTCCTGCAGCAAAATTAAAGAAACAAATAAGAAAACAACACTAAACTATTTACATGGTAGCGTGCTGAATGGAAGGTTGTTAGCAGATTAGGCATGCTGCTCCCTCACCAGTAGGCTGCCCAAGGCCTGCTCTCTGGGGTAAACGAGAGGAGGCGGGAGGGATGGTTGAGGCAGCAGTTGTGTTTGCCTTCTTCACATGTGCAGCAGGCTTGTACTAAAAAAAAAGACAGCTTCAAAACACAATTCTATACCAAAATACAAAAAAGGAAAACAATTAAAGGCCCTGATGATTTTATTAAAGCAAAACTGGAGGTTATTTAGATAACCCCGGTTCTCTGAGTAAGATGAGTGAAATGTCTCACCATGGGATGCACGCCTCGCCGTCACCTCAAAAGCATAAATCTCATTACACCAAATCTGATTGGCTGGTAAACCTGTCCGTCCACATCAGGTGGAACCACCTGCTATATACAGCATACCATACGCGGATGTCACCACCTCATTCAAGATAAGCACCTCTTCTCATTCAACCAGGCAAGGAGGGTTGTCTGGTAGACATCTCACTCATATTACTCAGAGAACCGGGGTTATGTAAATAACCTCAAGTTCTCTTTCAGAATATTTCGCTCAATGTCTCACTATGGGATATCATAGCTCCAGTATTGCCAGACAAGCTTATTATGCGTCCACCAACCAGCAAATCAGGGCAGCAAAACTGCCCGTGCCACGCACAGAGCGGAAACGTTAGCATATGGAACCGGAAGAAAGTGAGCGTCGAAGACCAGCTCGACCAGTTGAGGGACGAGGCTCCTGGGATCGGGCTCCAGCAGCTCTGGAAAGACGGGAAGAGGTTGCTCCGCCGCGCTTCTAGCCTAGGGGAGCGTCTTCCCCTCGTAGCGGGATCTGGTGGTCTTGGCTATGGCAGCGGGCCAGGGAACATCCAGCTGGGACGCTGCGCATTTGCAGACGTCGAGCATGTTCAAAGCGGAGGAGGGAGGGGCTGGTGTGCCGCTCCCATCATCGGCCGGTGCAGCAGCGGGGGCCACGGGCTGTGCAGCCCTGGCCGGCATGAAGGAAATATCCTCATCATCCTCCTGCGAAATGAGAAAGTCGGAGGCGACACCATCATCGTCCGCACAATCCAGTTCCAAATCGTCTTCCTCTGTCGGGGGATCCATGGCTAAGTCGGACTGGGAGCCCCAACTGGCAGTTGCTGACGGCGCCGTCGCAGCGGCGACCCCCTCTTCGACGCCTAGAGTGGCGGAGGGGAGACAGGGATCAACTCCAGACAGACTAACCTGGCGGGCTAGCCTCCTGCAGAGACTCTTCATGGTGAAGACCGAGCAGAGTCGACATGAGCCAGGATGGTCCACTGCTTGACGTGCGTGTTCCAGCCCCAAGCAGTTAGAGCAGACCTGGTGTGGGTCTCTGCCAGCAATCAGATTCCCACAGCAACACGTCCGGGGCTCAGAGTCTGCGCGTCCCCTGGGGTGGGGAACCCTTTCCAGCCATTCCTTGTGCTGGTTCGCGACAAGCTGATAGCGGGCGGTAGCACCATGACACACGGCGAGGTTAGCTGACGCGCTATAATTTGTGTGCTCGAGCCGTGGCGGGGCGGCGAGTGCAACGTTTGTCCAAGTCGTGTAGTGGCGAGAAGCAGGTGGTTCCAACTGATGCGGACGGGCAGGTTCACCAGCCAATCAGAATTGGCGTAATGAGATTAATGCTTCTGAGGGCTGACAGCGAGGCGTGCATCCCATAGTGACACATCGAGCGAAATGTTAGGAAACATAACTAAGGGGGCTCAGACACCACATCAGGAGGGCGTTTGAGAATTCCAAACTTCTGAGAAAATCAACCCTGATGTGAGCAAAACGTTTTCTGGTTAGAATGACAAGTTACTAACTCTGCAGTTATCGCTGTACTGGTTTGCAGTACATGGAAAAGTTATACTGAGGTCACAAGGGAAACTCTGGGACAAACAGTGTACTATTTCTGCTAAATAAACTTGAGCCTGTTTACGTTGGTTAAATGTATCACGGCTCCAGTTTCTTTTACTTAAAAAAAGGAGTGTATAATCAGTGATACCTGTGTGCGAGCGGGAGGCTTCTTTACATCTGCTAATTTGCCCTTTTGGGGCATACGGGCAGCCTGTTCCTGACAGAACTTGATATGCCTTTCTGCTGCATGCTGGTTGAACCTCCGCTGACAGTACGGGCACTGGACGTAGTCTAAAACCAAAGAAGACGGTCAGAATATTTCAGCAATCCTGCCCCGCCCTTTTTTATTTAAAATGATGTAAATTTTCTCATTATTCTCTATCCCTTATGTAACTACGTATTACCTGGGTCATAAGTAGGAGGAGGGGGTGGTGGCAATGGTCCATTGTGAGAGTATGATTTGGCAGCCCGGATGGACGCAATAAAGTCCTCGTGTTTTTTGCGCCAGTTTGATTGCTTCTTAGGGGGCTCTGGCTGGAAAACATGAAATGTGCAGAATTATTATATAGATGCTTTAAAAACACACTTCTCCAAGACTTACACCAGGGCCAGATGTCTGTGCCTCACATCACCCCAAGCGAAACTCTGCTCAAACACAGATGCCTTCACCAACTACGTCATCAAGTTGATGACGTACGGCGCAACGCCATGATTAAAACTGTTTTTTTATGCACTTTCAGCATTATGAAAACATGGCTCATAGTTTAGTGACTGTATTTTTATTTTTCATTCAATTTTCAAAACATGGTCTTGTGTCTGGGTGAACAAAAGAGGCCTTGGAGACAGGAATCACAGAATAAGACAGGCATCATCAGACTGCTTTCAATACTGTGATTAGGTCTGTCGCAGACAACAGAAATGTCACATTTCCAGCACTATTTGCTTTTCCAACCTTTGATTTTTAACTTGTCCCCTTTTAACAGCTGATTATGACCACTTATCAGACCTTTTAGCCACAAAACAAAAATACATAGAGGACAGGTAACATGGCTTCCGGTCACTCATAAACACACTGAAGGAAACATGGTTACTGAGAGAGATAGATTACAGCACTAGAACAAAGAGCATTCAGTGTCTCAGTGCAACAGCGTGGTATAGCACAAGGTAGAAAGGACTGAGCCTAAACTGGTGAAAGCAGAACAAGGGACTGGGGGAAGCCCTCTTCCAGACAGGGAGACGGTATATGCTGGCCCGATCCAGAAAAAAGCCCAATGTAACGCTGCTGAATCCACCCACTCAGGTAATGGGCTTTTTGTGCCACTCCCCCTTTTAGAAAGTGGTACAGAAAAATTAAAAACCAAGACCACTATACTGAAAACTTCTTATCCCCCAGAGCTGTTCAAACCATTGACCCCTGCGAGCGTGCACACAAACACACACACACACACACACACACACACACACACACACACACACACACACACACACACACACACACACACACACACAGACAGTGACATAATGTGCAGTAAAAGACTGAGCCTTGCATGGGATGCACTTTATCACCTGTTTCATGACTTATTGCAACTGGCAGTGGAGAAAGGCTTCTCCAAATGTACCAATTCATAACATGTACAGACTTCTCATTCACATGTACAGACTTCTCATTCTTAGTTAATGGGACAATAAAAGCCATATAAAATGTAGATTTTCATGTTAAACAGATTATAGAGTATTTTTTCCACATGATACTGTAATTAAACTGCCTTACCTTTGGTTTCATAGGTTTGAGTGTAGAGATGTCTGTGCCCTCAGCTCTTTGTCGACTTGAGTCAAACACCTTCCGTTTTTTACTCAGAGACTTTTGGCAGACTACGGAATGTCTCGCCTGTAGGAAGATACACACCTTATAATTTAGCCTGTTGCTCCATATAAACAAGAGCATTCATCTTAGAACTCATTCTGTCTTCTGTATAACTCATTTGTTTTGTCCCTTTGACTTGACACACCACTGCATATAGCTACATAATAATAATTATATATACATAAATATTATATTTCAGAAAACAAAAAAGCAGTACGTTGTAATGGCTGTAAGTCATAAGTAAAAGTCATACACAAAGTAGTTTTTTTCATAGAAATTGTTATTTACATTCAGTAACCTGAATATTTCAGTGTGATTTATTAAAAATTCAGGTAATGGTCTTAGTAAATTGACCGGTGAAAATGGGAGTGTGTATGGTTGTTTGTCTCTATAAATTAGCCCTGTGAGCTACAGTCGTGACTCGTCCAAGGCGTACACCATCTCTCATCCGAAGGCAGTTGAAAAAGCCTCCAGCATGACAAAGCATTATATTTAAGATGGTGTCTGGTCAGGGTTTAATAATCACATACACAAAAACAAAGCTTTGCTACTTCATTAATGGTCCCATTAAAAGTTATTTATAGAAACCTAAGAGATCTCTGAATAGCAGCCACTGATGACAACCAGCTGATGCCATGTCAGCTGATAGGTGCTGTGAGAAATAGTGTTACACTTTTGGCACATTATTTCTATGCTTAAATATAACTATACTTTAATAATATATATATATTACACAAAGAAGAAATTATGCTTACCAGGACTTTTGGGTTGAAAGACCTTTTACAGGTGTTGCATTGAACCAATTCTGCAGCGGAAGGAGCTTCTTCACCTGTGAATTAAGAGCCATATTATATGTGTGTGCGTGTGTATACACACAAACGCACACGCACACACGTATATAAATGTATAATGTGTGGGTAAATAGTCTCTCATACAGTAGCTCTAATGGCCAATTGACAGGGCCTTTAGCAGCATGCTAACTAGCCCCATGTAGCTGCTCAGCTACATTCCTGCCCTGACGTTACCTAGCATTCTTTGGCTTAATGTCGAACAACAATGGCCTCTAAGAAAAAAAAAATACGAGTAGCTATAAAATCCCCTTTAATTAATCTTTTTAATACACCTACATCTGAGTGGAAATAAATTCCTTTACGACAGTTGGACTCACCTTCATGTTCCATCATGACTGTGACGCTTCTGTTGTTATGGAGCGACTGAAGCAGACAAGCGGAAGTAAGAGAAATACATTAAATACATTATTCATTTCCGGCTTTGCAGAACAAAAATCTCTTTCTTCAACAGTTGCCCGACATTAACAAAGCTTTGCTAATTTACCAAAAATACTGCTGGTGATATTCCTCGTAAAAAGTCATTTATAGTCTTTTATGGTTATGATGCTTGGTCATATGGCATATGACCAAGCATCATCCCTTTGTTATGTCTAGGTCATTTCAACTTTAAAGGGAAAACCCTTTTTATTAATTGTTTAAAACAAATACATTAAAAGACCAAATAGAATCCGTAATCCTTCCACAAAATGAGACTTTTCATTTCATTTCGTTTTTTATTTTTTGCAATACATTGACTGGAAAGGAGCAGGATGAATCAAAATCATAATTCCTGCACCTTTCTTAAAAGAAATATTCAAAATATTTTGCAGTTTAAGAGGCGGTTTAAGTGGGGGAAAATGAAAGTTATATGAAGCATGATGTAATGAAAGTTTCACCGTTATTTTTTGTTTTATTTATATATATATTTCATTGCATTGTTTCTGCAGTCCTTTTTCTTCTGCCGTCAAACATTTTCATACCAACAACAGAAATACACATTTGTTTTACATTCGTTCTAACCATTTGATATGACCAGTTAATTTTCTACTGCAAATGTTGTCTTTTGAAGCTGTAATAACCTCTGCAGACTTTTAATTTGAAATTGTACCCGGAAGCTATAGTAAGGAGACTTGTCAAATCCTATCGCGAGTATCAGGGAGAAAGTGGATTTCCAGCTGATGTGATTTGGTTCCTGCGACTATTCGGAAAATCCTTAAACCCCAAACAGGTAGCGGCCTTAAAATAACATCAATATTAGCAATTCTTTCATACAGTACTTTAATCTTCAGAATTGTCTGTGATTCGTAAATGAACATCAATTCCAGTGTTGTCTCCGTTACTGCCCCTGGGTGGGCTTTACACAGATAGCTGGCAGTCTAGAGCGTTTTTGTTTGTTTGGTTTTTAATATTCAAATCAATAATCATGGTATATAAATCATAATACTGGGTCTCCCATATACAGTCCAAGGAATTTATTTCTGCACTCCTCTGCGCACGAAAATATACTGAATGTAGGATGTTGAGTATGAACACACACATTTCTAATATTACATGAACTAATGTGTTTGTTATGGATCTGTGTGCGTGAGAGAAACAGTCTGCTGAAATCATAGTTAATTTTGTGTTCTGCATCTGGCACAGGCCTGATTATTCCCTTCTACATTTGGTGTTGACTTATTAGAACAACTATACTATAAATAAAGATGCAAACAAATCATAATTTGGATCAAGTAAGCTGACATGTCAGAAGCCCAGGACATCGTACTATTAGTGACTCAGCAGCATTGTCTGATCATACATTAAAATTCAATGCTTATACATTGGAGAGTTGCTCCCGTTTAGCTCTTACTCTGCTGAGTCTTGTGTACACGTGGGCAGCATCTGGTGGGTTTTCCTTCATCTTTTGACACCATTTTGGGAAGGACAGCTGAGTGGGAGTGAGCTCTGATGATGGAAAAGTGGGCACCCAGAAATACACAAACACACTTGTAGCTTTGGAAATGGTAACAAGTCTGTGCTGCGGGCTGGGGTTATTTTTATTCCCTGAGCATTCCCAAATAAAAGAACTGAGTAGCCAGCCAAGTATCCAAATAAGTCTCAAGCCTTTTCTGTTTGTCCTTATTCAAATGTCTTCAAAACAAATAGCTAAAATCTTAGAATAATGGACATTAATTAGTGAAAATAGGGCAGAATGCAGGACAGTTGCCTCACACTCTCAGATTAATGTTATAGAATATTAATAGTGGGTTTTAAGGCAACACTGCCTTGCTCCATGCTCATTGCAAAGAGGATGATATTTCAATATAGTGCTCCCATCTGCCATAATTCTTCTTTTAAATGCATTTTTGGCTTCCTGTACTGGCCACCAGCATTAGCACACAGTGCCGGTTTGTGCGACCTAGAATCTGTACTCCAGACTTCTTTCTCTCCTTTCAGGTTTCTCCTCTCCAGTAGACACAGATTGAAACAGATTAATCGGGGATTAGCTCACAAGATAAGAGAAGCGGTTCATATATTAAATGAGGGCATGGAGAACACCTGTGTTGATTTGTACATTACATTGCTCTGCCTTTAAGTCATTTTTCTGTAAACTTTCACAATCAACCTTGTATGTATGTATGTATGTGTGTGTGTGTGTGTGATGTGGCAAGTGAGTGCCGCTGTGTGTGCCAGACCCTGCTATGGTGAGATGTGTTAGCGATGACGGATGTGGAGGCGACCTATGAGGATTTCATTGCTTCTCGACGGTCTGGCCGCAGGAATGCCATCCATGACATCCCAGCAGTGGCTGGAGTGCAGGGACCCGCTGAGCTGTCAGAGGGTCCGGCACAGCTCAGCGTCAACCAGTCAGGTGAGAAACCTCCGCCTGTTATTATAGAATGTTTTCCTGGTGACAATGGCTAATATAGATATGTGTGAAAACTGAATATGATCTCTCATACACTTTACCTTATAACTGCTTTAGCTGTGGGTGTGTTGTATTAAATATAGAGAGTGACCATGGATTTTGAAAAGAGCAGTGTAATCTTTAATTTGTCCACCAGGGGGCGTAAAAAGTAAACTTAACGTATTACTTGAACGCGCATAATCAGCACTGCAGTAGCTGATGCTGATTGATGGGTGATGGCAAAAGCCTTGTAGCTGAAACTAGAGCATGATGGGTCATTTCAGTTAATCTGTGCGTTGATCCTGACTGTTATTTTTATGCATACATGCACACAACTGACTCTTTCTGCCTGTCAGGGGATGAAGGAGACGACACAGGAAAAAGTCAGGACTCAGCAGCAAAAGACAAGGAGACTCAAGCTGATGGCAGTTAAGGATTTGTGGACTCTGACGACCTTCCCTTCTGCTCTGCCTGCTCTCTAATGAGGAAGGCACCTGGTTCCTAAGCAGCATTAGAGGCAGCCATGTCCTCCACTGCCACAATCCTGCTTTCAAGGTCTTTGGCTCTGGCCACAATGGCTCGGATTTTGTTCTGTGCTCGATTGTGTATCGCTTTCTTTCACAAACCTTTTTTTCCCTTGCCGTTTTGAGATTGGATGTGAAATGTTAATGGCCAAAACAACTAAGATAAGGAGATAGGGCCAGGTTGAAATTAAGGTAACATAAAAACAGGTCATTCAGGGTTTCAAGGCCATGGAGAAATCCCTTTTTGTCCTTACCTGATGAGGTAATCGAACAGACAGTTTTTTTCTGCTCTGGTTGCACCATGCAATACTATAAATTGACTGTTTTAATTTATTTGAGCCAATGGATTTTGTTTTCTAACATCACTAAATTTTGTATGACCTCACTTGACATTGGAGTGTTTCATATGTTAACTTGAAATCCTTTAAATAACCACAATATAAGCAACCTTGCTTTCTGGATTTTTTAATTCGATAATTTGAATTACAAGAATATTTTCAGTGGAACATCGCAATCTGGAATTTGACATTACACCTAATTTAATCTAGTCATTGGCTGTAGTTAAATATTTATTTTCTAATCTCTAACATGTCTCTGGACATTGACTTAATGGACAAAAATGTTCATGTTGTAACTCAGTGCCCTGCTGTGTATTGGTGTGTTATGTTTTCCTACATATGAAAGGTGAAATGAGGTTCAGTTAAGCATTAATTTGGAAAGACCAGCTTTAGGTCGAACTGCATGTGTGTGTGTGTGTGTGTGTGTGTGTGTGTGTGTGTGTGTGTGTGTGTGTGTGTGTGTGTGTGTGTGCGTGCATGGATGAGTGTGTGTTTGTGTTAGAAACTGACTTGGCTTACAGTGGATAGTACAAATGTAAGCTCCAACGCTGATTGCACTTACTGTTAAACTGAACTGTTAAAGAGATTCTTGACGTTCTGTTACAGAAACCCTGTAAACTTTGAAATTCTCAGTTGATCCATCAGTAAAACTTTATAAAGAGCCCATCTGACAGTACCGTGATAGTAGCTCTGCCTTCTTTTAGTTATTTATTTGTTACTGTTTTTGGTAGATATGTACTTTAGTGTAATGATGGACCATGTTGCCCTCTTGAGTGATCACAAGCCTGTTGCTTGTCATTTTCTTTACATGTAAAAAACAAACAAACTGATTTTTTGTCCTTTTTTCTGAAGAGATGACTGAACGGGACTGTGTAACAACTCATCATGTAGTCCCAAAAGTTAAAAAAAACAAACAAAAAACTGCTCAGTTAAAATCTTTCTTGTCAATATTCCCAGATTACTAATTATTAAAGTGATATGCTTTATTCTTTGTTTGGCTTGGTCAGTCTGCAATGATGCATAATACATTACACAAGTTAGTAATTCCTCAAGTAAGTGAAAACTATAATATTAATCACTTCTGTAAAGAAGGCCTATGCATTTAATGTAATACATGGTTATTTTCAATAAAATGGGTCATAAATATTTCCTCCAATGTAGCCAAATTACTATAATATTCAGTGTGTAGAAAAATGCCCCAAAAAAGGGGTGCCAAATCCCAAAAATCACCTAAAGGTGAATTCAGTGGATTTTGAGCTGATAATCTATTGTAGATTGTTGGCACAGATTTAAAGTAAGGTCAAAATGATTCATATCAATTGTTCTGATGCATTGCAAATAAAACATGATGATATGAGAAGTGATAAAATGTGTTCTGCTTTTCATTGAGGAGCAATAACCACCACAGCAATACAACAGAATACTGGTAATTACATTACAAGGACATTTTTACCTGAACGATCCGTGCAATATCCATAAACCATGATAATAAAAAGTGTGGGGATAGAATAACTATCAGAGAGACACTTTGAGAAAGATTGTGGCATCTCATGGCAGTTTTTTTTTTTTTTTTTTGGCTAAAATCACCACAGACTACGCTCGTGGGATGAAATATCCATGCATGTCCTTCTGCAACTTGGCACCAATGTATGCGCGACCCACTTCTTTGAATGTTCTGCCATCCAGAATCAAGAGGTAACATGGCTGGCCCGGGTTGCTGTTTATAACTGCTGACAAGACCACACCTGTTAAAATAAAACATAAAAAAAACAAGTTTTCTTTTATATACATATACTGTATATAGTATATATGGCATCGTGGTGGTGCAAAGTGTTCTTACCGTCATCCTCAGACTCCCCGTTTGGTCTGGGGACAAACACGGGCTCTGACGGCCAGCAGTTTTCCTCAGTCCAGTAAGCCATTTCTTTAGTTTCTGTGTTGAATTTTGCAATCTTCACCCGTAAGAGATAAGGGACAGTAAGTGTCACAAGAATGTGCATTGAGTGCATAAGCAAATAAAAAAATTTAAAAAACATGGTCATCGGTGACATCATCATAAAATCATAAAAATCCTAATCAGTCACGATCCACAATGTTTTTTAAATTTTTTTAAATAAACGTTATGGTCGGATTAATATGATTAATTAACATTAATTACATCAAAAGATTGTGAAACTGTAAAATAATTTCAGCTCTGTTGGGTGAATGTATTCTTTCACTCCCATGAGTGACCCATCAGTCTTTCCATTCTTTGGAAATTAAATGGTTTTTCTCTGCAGTCGTGACTCTATTTATCTATCTCTACCAGATCAGATAATCTCCCCTGTTCCCAATATATGGGGCTCGTAAAAATGCTTTTTTCAGACCGTGTGATGCCACAGCGGCGGCAACCTTTGGCCACTATCATGTGATTACTTAAATGCTCGGTGTGAGCGTTTGCCCCACATGCAGTCACACTTCCTTTATGGCATTTCAACATCACTCTCAGTCAGGTTTTTTTTTTTTTGTTTCATGTCATATTTGTTCCTCATTGAAGCGTTCTTCTCCAAATAAAGATAGCATTATTATTGCTTCATACATAAACTATAACCCTGATTTAGATCTTTTGTGCTTATTTGAATTGACGCAACTGCACGTGGTCCTCGAAACTTTTACTGTTGTTCCTTTTCCTCATCCTGTTTTTCACTTGTGTCAGATTCACTGAATGAATAAAGTCCCTAATGTATTAAGAAAAAAAAATCAAGATCAAAGCCCCGTGTAGTTGTTTGAGCCTGTCTCAAGTGGGAATGGGCACAAATATGCAATTGTTTAAACCAAGGTTGTTCCTTCCGCACCTTCCTGCGCAGCGTGCAGTTAACGCCTACGGAGCATGACTGTCTGGTGAGATTTATATATATATTTACACTTTGATGTCTTCTTGTATTTATTGTTGTTTCACAGACCTTGGTGCACAAGTGTACCCAGTAAAAAGGAGGCAGCGAACATGCGGCGTCGTTTCCGCTGGCGTCGGTACCATTGATGCGCAGAAAGCCTTACCTGTTCGGAAATCACAGAATGCTCGACGCAGTTCCCGTAAACAAAACGGTGCCTTTTTCCGTTGATGTCATAGTTAATTCTGGGTAATTCAAAGCCTGTGGTAAACACGCAAAGGAGTTTATTGGAAATGTTATTCAGCTGCTAAGATCTGCGGAATGTGCCGAGGGGGGGTTACCTTCGCAGAGCACCTCCGGTTGGCACACCAGTTTGCCTTCTTTCTCCTTCACAGCGGTGGCTCTTGTGTTTCTGAGCTTCACCATGTTCTCTCCCACCACAGTGCCCTGCACAGCCGTGTTTGAAAAAGTCAAGATCCAGGAGGGAGGACAACATTTATAACGTGTGACCAATAATGTGCGCCCACCTTGTCTGCAGTTAGAGGAAGTACAAATCTTTTGTAGTTGGGTTTGGAGTAGTTTTCATCGGGTTTCCCGGTGTTTTCCTTCAGTTTGCTCAGGTAGAACATGTCGTACAGACTGCTGTCCTTGTAGGCGATGACATCGAAGACCAGGTGGCCGTCCTCTTCGAAAGCATTGACATGGTGGTAGACGATCATTGATCCTGTGTGGTACGTGATCTCCACCTCTTTGCCAGTTTTTCTGTCTATCACGTGGATCAGAGTCTGGGAAGGACATAAGGATACAAGAATCCATGATGGTGGCCTGGGTCTCTTCATATACAACATTTGAAGGCTTTAAGTGAGAGTTCTGTCAGTTGTGATGGCTTACGTTTTCCTCTGGACTGAATTTCAGGCAGCTCGCCCAGTTGACTCCCCTCATATACGCGGTAGCCATTTTGAGGATGTCCAGTTTAAAAGGCTGCTCCAGGAAGACGAAGTAGTTGTCCGTCATGGCGAAGCTGTGGTAGTAGGTGGGCGAGAGCATCGAACGGCAGGGGAGAGAGGTGATCACCTCCACATTCTTCAGAGCAGTGGCGTTCTTGCCTTGGCCTGTAGGCCAAAAGACCAACAACAATAACTCTTGACCTGTAGGTTATCTGGGCACCTGACCTTTCTAGTACTGCAAAATGTGTATGTGTGTACGTGTGTTTTTGTGTGTGTGTTTGTGTGTGTGTGTGAGAGAGAAAGGGCATTTTGGCTGGTCTTCACAACTTCAAAAGCCTGGTGAGGGTAAGGGGTAAGGGCTGGGTAATACATTATACCTCTGAATGTCCTCACAAGGATGTGTGTGTGTATGCATGTATGTGTGTTCAAGATAGATTTCGGTGTCTGTATTTTGCGAGGAAGGTTTTGCTCCTGTGTGGGGAGGGTTACCAGAGGAACTGGGAGTCCATGTGCACTCTGCCAGAAAATAATCGTTACCGTGGCAAAAGGGGGCGGAGTGCCTGAACATCCACCCAAAGTTACCCACATCTTAAGGTGCTGCTGGTCTTTCCAGACCCAAACAAGAAATGAGAAACCTTCAGAAGTGATTGAAATCAGATTTGTAATGTTTGAAGTCTGTTCATGAAGCTTTGTTCCAACACAAAAGTGTCGACGGTAGTTGCTATTAAACTTTAACTTGAAATGGACAGACCCAAACAAGGATCAAATACCTTTCGCTGCAGCGGCGGGAACCTTGAAGAGCACGTATTTGGTCTTGCCCTTCTCTGCTATGGACGTTCCCATGTTGTAGGCGTTGCCTTCTCTGTCGTAGTGGGGGTGGGACGACACCAGGTTCACCGGCAGGTACTTCATGTAGTCCACCTGTGTCGACCAAGGTGATAAACCATGACCCCCGAGACCAAACCACCCAGCCGCGTGGAGGTGGAGCGGGTTTTCGTACCTTGTCTTTGGTCTCCAGCGTCGCGGGGTCGATCATGCGGATGTAGTTGGTTTCGGAGGTGGCGTAATAGTCGTTTCCATATTTGATGAAATTGCTGGCGCCGTTGTCTGTGAAGTCAGGTATTGTGTGGTTGAGAAAGGTAATGGCCCTGCGAAAGGACATTTGACATAAAAATACTGGAGTTGGGAAGAGTCAGGGAACACAGCAAGGACAGAATTCCACTGCATACACCAATACTAGAAACAATCGCCTGTTCTGAGACTGATTTAAAATTTTTAGCTGCAAATAAAACACCTCTTTTTGACTCACGCATGAGTCATAACATATACTTACTTGACAATGAAATTCTTGCTTGGGTCTGGGTATGCCATTGTCCCCATTTCGGACACAACGATCCTGTTAGCAGCCATATTTGCATTATAAGTGTCGCTTTTAAGGAATCTGCTTTTGTGGAACACTTCACCTGTGACAAAAATGATAATAAAAAAGAGAGCTTCTATTTGCCTTTCATTACATCAAAAATCAAATGATGATATTTTGATGCTGGTTAATTAAAAAAAAAAAAAAAAAAGACCCACCATCTCTAAAGGTGAAGCTGTGCATGATGGCCATCCCATCGAACCAGTGCTGGTAGCTGGTGTCCCCCACAGAGAAGATGCCCGGTCCATTACGCAGCAGCGTGCCTTGCAGCCAGCCGGGAATATTCCCTGCAACCACAGAGGGTTTCTGTTGTTCCAGTGGGGCCGAGCACCGATCGGTGAGTGAATTATGCCAGAAAAGCACTATCTTACCTTTGATTTCGGCCCGCTGCTCCTCAGGACTCTCCACCGCGTTCACCGTGAAGTTCGTGGTCATGTTGACAGAGAAGTGGCTGCGTGCAGAGGAGAGCGTGTAAATGTGTCCTACTCCAACAGAGCAAAGCTTCCTCTCAGGCTCTTTTTTATTTTTTGGACTCATTCTTATCTTTGCCCTGAGGTAACCGCCCCTCAGCTGAAATCCTATTGGTCAGACGGCTGGAACTGGGTACAACGCTGACATTACGTTTACGCCAGACTGTTGAATTTTAATTAAACAAGTCTTACAATTAAATGATCAATGTTCAGATAATCATCTGTTTTTATTGGGGCAATTACACCTTATCTTGATTTCAGTTCGCTCAAATAACTTTTGATATCTTATCAGCATTTTACATCGTAAAGTATTTAAAACTTAAAAATGGCCCTCCAGCCTTCTATTTCACTGTTTGATCTATAAGGAGAGCCGTGGTGTGCTGAAGGTGTTCCTGGAGAACATTGTCAGCACCTGCATATGCTGCTCTCTTTTAATAAAAACCTGCCTATGCTGTATTATGCATATAATTATGTATATTATGTTTGCTATGTTTGTATATTTCTCTCTCTCTCTCTCTTATTCTCTATGTCCTGTCTCCCTCTTCTTCTCCTCTTTTACCCAGCTGGCTTTCAGCCTGGTCCTGCTCAAGGTTTCTTCCTGTTAAAAGGGAGTTTTTCCTTGCCACTGTGCTCACCTGGTTCGGGCTCTGGGTTTCTGCCTCTGTGGAGACAACTTTATTGTAAAAGGTGCTATACAAATAAACTGAAGTGAACTGCGCTGAAGTGGCCTGAACTGAACTACTGCAGCTATTCAGACGCACGTAATGCAGGTCTTTCGAGATGTCGACCTTGTCCCTAAAAATAGTTCATTAACATCTGACAGCACATCAGGTTGTAAAGTCTGTCATCACACCATAAACACAGGAGCGTTTCAGGTTCTTTGTTTAATTGCCTAGTTTTGTGCGTTTGCTAATTGGCAGGTGATCTGAACATGTTGCTGTCTTATCATTGTACTGACATGATGGGTATCTACGTCGCATGAAGAAGATAGCAATGGGGGGGGGGGGGGTGTTACAGTTCTAATCTAAAGATAGTATAATTAAGATAGTGAAGATAACGTCTGACAACGACATGAAAACCTGCAGTCAGCAGAATTCAGACCAGACACTGGGTCGTGTATGTGTTACAGTATACCTTGGAAAAAGGGTACATTATAATAGCAGTACGTGATAGAGCGACCTTTCCCCTTTCTGGGTCTTATACTCTTATTGGATTTGTCAACAGATCAATGATCTCCTTTTCCTTTATGGTTTCTAATGGTGGCTCCAGAGGCCAGAAAAATACTGCTTTAAATACCTGTATCTATATCTCAGGTTAGGGAAGGTGCAGGAATGAGTCATCTGAGTTTATCACTGTTTCATCTCACCACGTTGACATACTGTACATAGGAATAGGTTTAAGGTTTCCTAAAACCCTGCCAGGGACCACATCTTACAAGTACAGTATACATTAAAATAAACATGTTGAAACTATACAAAGCACAGTGTCACAGACAGAGAGGGAAAGAGTGTGTGTGTGAGAGAGAGAGAATGAGAGAGAGAGAGAGAGAGAGAGAGAGAGAGAGAGAGAGAGAGAGAGAGAGAGAGAGAGAGAGAGAGAGAGAGAGAGAGAGAGAGTGAGAGAGTGTAGGCAAAGCAGGTCAAAATTAAGCATTTTCTCAAATAAATTAATAGTTATTGGCTTCTCTTTATCGGCTGCAAAATCAAGCAATCAATCAATCAGCTTCTACTTCTCTCAACCTACAAGGTCATTAGAGGTCAAGTGCCATTCTATATGGACAGACCGTAGATCCCTGTAGATTGCATTGCTCTCAGAGTGCTGGTTTAGTCAGGGTTTAAAAGTGGAATGGGTGGCTGATCCTTTAGCATTCTTTATTACGCTGCAGCCAAGGCTGCTACCAAGCCGCAAGGCTGCTCTCCTCTCCTCTGTGACTGTTCTTTTTTCTCTTTCTGTCCTTCTCCCCTGCCCTATCTCCCTTTGTTGGTCCAGGTGTCCAATTATTCTAGCATACATTTGCTGTACTGTAAAGTGTTTTGACAGTTTGAATTGAAAAGAAACTAAAGAACTTATGTGCTGATAAATGAATTTCAGAAGTAGAAAGTCAGAAGTCAAACAGAACAGAGAATACAACGTTTCCCTCTAGCGGCAATGTTGACACACTGCAGGTGATGTCGGTTTAACTGTGGTGTAATATTCAACCGCTTTGTGTGTTAACTTGATAAGTTTCACGTTTCCATTTGGGACCAAAATTTGTACAATATGCAATTTCTGGTATAAGAATGCCCCAAGCTGGCATTAAATAATTACTTTGTCACACGGCACTGGTATCCAGCCATTTATGTTCACTTGTTTTGGGATGGTTAGTGAAACTAAAACCGTAAGTAAAGTAAGTAGAATCCCTGTCATTTAAGATTTCAGGTTTTGGGTTTAAAATTTCTGAGATCAACATTAAAAAAAGGCATCATTTATTCTAATTTTTCAAGCCAAAGTTAAAGTAAAAAACAAGCTGCACAGCTGCTAAATGGAAATGGAAATAATTGCAGTGACTGCTTGTTTGTCAGATATATTTTACCAATACAGCAGGGATTTCTACAGTTTTTTGGGTTTTTTTTTCAATTTTGAAGAGGATGTCAGTGGTCTGCAACATAGATGCAAAAAACCCTAAAACAAATAAGTTAATTTGGTATTTATTGCAAAGAACAAATGAAAATTACACTTGTCTTCTCTGATACATTCATAGAATGTCACTAAACACTCCCGACAACTCACATCTGTCCCCCAAACAACATTCACAACAAAAACACCTACACGAGCTTCGCTAGCTGGTGGTACCATCCGGCGGTGTTTTGTTTTGGAGTCTGCCCCTTCCTTCAGTAATTAAAAAAAAACAACAAAATGCATGTAATGCCAAGTGCTCGTAAGATTAATGTTTCTTTTCACTGCCCAGATCGTTATAAGATGTGCTGAGTATTCAAGTATTTCCTTGCTGATTAATTCTGTCAATTGCTATAATAAATATGACGTTGCTTTGTCATTGACAGTGAATTCAACTATGTGGCACGGTACAAGTATAACGTTGAAGCAAACATTATGTACATGTACGAAGAAACAAAATTTGTCAAATGTATATCCTACTTGGTTTACAGTGCAATCCCCATGCAATACCACATGCAGATATAGAGTGTGCATGAAGATCATATCGACCATGCATGACCTTACATGATGCCACAGCTGTGTCTAGCAAAGACCCCTCACACCATTTTGCTTTTTGATTCCTCTGAAGTAGAAATGCTTCTTTTCTGAGCATTTTGACACAGCAACTGATCTGAAACCTTCAGATCGCGGTGGCCTCAGCACTATTCTACGCAAATTCCCTTTCTACACGTCGATAAAACATCTTCCACCATGTGGAGGCGATTACAGAACAATACATACATCTTTAAAAAAAAAAATAAACATGTTAAAACAGCTAAAGTTTGTTAGAACGGACTTTTCCATAATGCGATAAGTGACCACATGCGACTTTTAATAAAGGCGTCAACAAATAAACATGTAGGACTGGGAAAAACAAACAAAACAACCAACCCTGTTTATTGTATCATTTTTGCTGAGGAGCTCAGTACTCACAACTGAAACACCTTTTAAATGTCATTTGTCAAATTTTACCTTTTTTGTCAGTAAAAAAGATGCTGAAGATGACAAATGTCATGCGGCCCTAATTTTTGTTTATAGTCACTTAAAAAGAAAGCATTAGCGTTTAAGAATGGATACTAAATCACATATAGTGCAGCCTAAGCTCTGTATTTGAAGCTCTAAGACAGTGACATGATATTGGCAACCTTTACATGTTTAAGACCTGAAATACAAATTGCAATTTAAAAAGGAAAAACTTAAAAAACACACATGCAAGCTTTAGCATGACAGCATTCCTGCAAATGCTTTATATATATATATATATATATATAT
>BJFM01000565.1:221975-236393 GCA_016586285.1 Arothron firmamentum | reverse complement strand
GTGGCTATTTCCACCTATGGATTACGCAACGCTGATGACTTAAATAGTTCTAAAAGCAACACAAGTTATGATGGAGTCTTATCTTCCACCATGTTGTAAGTGGCTCGAAGCGCGGAAAAAAAAAAAAACTAAACAAGAAACTAGTTCAGCCTCCTGGTGAGTCAGAGAGCAGTGTGACAGGAAATATGTGGGCAGACTGTTGGTGAGTGCATTTTTGGAGACAGATTAAACATCAGCTCCACCCATCTGCTTCACACGGTCGTAGTTTGACTCAGGGGCACCCAAACCAATCCTACAAGAGCTCCAATCCAGGATCGGGTGGAGCAGGAGACGCTGGTGGATTGGCGCCCCCATAGGATGGGTTTTGGGCATCCCTGCTCAAACGCACTCCCCGGGGTTCACCTTGAGTTCCATTCCACCTTCTGCTTGTCGCTGAGGCTCAGGAAGCCAGGGCTGATGTGCGTGGACACCCAAGGGCTGCCTTTATGAAAGAGCCACTGGAAGATGACGAAACTCGTCACCGAGATGGTGAAGATGAGCTGGCTGAATGGGTCCATGGCCACCTGCCTCTGCTGTGGAAAGATGGAGAAAGAAGACGGGCCCGCTGTGTTATGCCTGCCTCGCCCGTCACACGGAAGACAAGAAAGCCCTGACTAGACAGTTTCATGGAAATCATGACTCTGAGCCTTTTTCTCTGTCCTGTCCCTCCCCTTAATTGACTTTTGTTGTCAATATTTTATCTCATCATATTTTGTGTTCGTTTGTCTAGTCAATGAGGGAGGGAGCAGACTGTGGTTGTTGTTAATCAAAGTGATTAAAGTCGATATAGAGGACAGTTTGTTGTAACGTAACATACTTGAGATATATTTTGTCTCTCCGGATGGGATTAAAAGAAAACTCTGACCTTTGATCATGGAAAGATAAAATGTTCAACACAAGATAAGATCCTGTATCGATCCTATGGTGGGGAAGTTTCACGTTGCAGCAGAGGAGACATGAAGAAACAACATGGATAACAAACTGCGTAACCTCACCAACGCAACGAGCTAAGAGAGAGGAGTGACTGCAGGCAACAGGGCTGATCTACGACAAGGTTACAGGGACTGAAACACCAAACGCGGACATGACAACTGGCCATGAGGAGTCCAGTCAGATGATGCTGCACAAAGTATGGAGGTGAATTATTTTCAGAGTCTGTCACACCCACAAGCAAGGTGCTGTCAATGTGTAACCCAGTACCTGCTAGAGCACTGACCTTAAAATACAAGACAAGATACAACCTGACAAACAAAGGGTGCGGGCTGAAAAGCTGACAAGCATTTAACCGGTTTGCTTTTAACTCAGCTCTGGTTGCTTTTCTCTCTCTCTCTCTCCTCAGAGATGCTGTAAAACGGTCAACGATTGCATCAAACGTGAATAGGCTGCTTCTTGGTATGACACTACAGAGCAAGGGCAGCCCTTTGCATGGAGGACAAAAGTATTAAATGTCCATGTGTGTGCAGAAAACAGCAACTTTGCTTTCAGCAGCCTCTGGAGCCAGACACACTCTCTTCTACAGGAACCAATAAACGGCCTTTTTCTGCGCCACTCATCAAATCTAATAACCTGACAAACTTTCTTTTTCGGCCCCTCCTGGACTTTGCAGTATTTGCTTTGCCAAACTAACACACACGGCGGGGGTATATGAACTGATCTGCAACACAGAACAGAAAGAATTCAGCGAATGTCTCGTGCAAAACGCTGAAGAACTGAAGGAACAAATGATTTTCTTGCAGATTTTGTTCGCTCATGACAAATAATGCAAGACAGGTTTCCATATTTCAGGGGAGCATGCACTGATGGCAGAAAGCAAAATGTACACACAGCTGTTCGATCAAACATGCCCCATAACCTAAAGCCACTGATAACCTTCCATTCAGCATTTTTGGATCACGAGCAAATAAATCTATAGCACCAAATCAAAAAGGCCTTGTTGCTAGAAAATGTGTGTCAGTGGCGCAGATCCAGCGTGTGCCTGTCTCCAAACAAATATGGCCTTGGATTTATCCGGACCAGGGAAGCCGGGTTTAAAAAAAAACCACACACACACACATTTCACTCCTGGGAGATACGGCCTTGGAGATTTTTTCTATTCCAGCTTTTATTGCTGGAGCCACCGGGGAACATGAAGGCCCCTTCCACAGAGTCCTCTTCTATTGTGTTCCTGTAATGCATTAGTGGGCAGTGAGCACCAGGGGGCTAAAATGCACTAAAAACACATTAGAGGTGCATTTAGAAGGCTCTCTATTGTGACTCTGGCTGGATGTGTATGTAAAATACACCTTTCGTCATTCTTTCCAAGCAAAGAAAAGGTTTGTTTTAGGACACGCACACATGTTTGTGCTCTGTGACACTCACGAAAACACGCTGCTGTTGTCAAGGGCAAACTGTGCAGAGGTCAACTTGACAGCACCAAACAAAGTAGACACTAACAACAACTCACGCTGAGAAAACGTTAGCTGAGCTCCTGCAGTAAATGCATAGAATAAAAGCATAGAGTGGAAAAGATGGAATGCTTGCATACTTTCGGAGCTGTGAGAGTCCGCACTGTTTTTGTCCTGGAGGCAATAACTGAAATAAGTCTGATACACACCCGCTAATTGAAGGCTTGTTTCTGATACAACAGCCAAAGAAAGAAAAAAAATGCTGCATACAGTTTGCAATATTTTGCACAAGGAAGGAACCTTAGAGATGTGCAGAGTGAATTTACTCATAAGTAGTCTGTTCATTTTTGCTTCACTAGAATTGAGAGGCAAATATAGTCATTTTGCACCATATTTATTCATTAATTATCACTACTTCCCCACACGTGACGGTGTCACCTCTGATACTTAATATCATATACATCCAATAAGTAGCAGCTTTGAATGGGACCCTTCATGTTTATTTTACTAATGTATGGATGGTGTGTCCTGCATTAAAGCAGATGTGCAGTTTAGCTTGAGCGGGGTCGTTTATGATCAATAATTTGTGCATTTCCACCTGGAAGACAGTTGAGCCCCTATAGAATCTGGTGCGCCTGCGTAAAAATGGGGTGAACCTTTCTTCCCTTCCTACTTGTATTCTTAAGGAAATAGCCCCCACGTACATATTGTAGCAATGTGCCAATTGTGCACCACCGTTCGTATCTTGAAGACCCACCCGGCAGATCGGGCAAACAGTCGATCGATCATGGATCAGAACGAATATTCTGACGGTACCACGCGTCGTAAACCCAACGCTTGTCCGACTGTTGTTGTGGAATTTACAGCGCACTTGCGCGTGTGTAGAGAAACAAAAAATCTGACACACAAATGGACTCACCGTTTAACTCTCATCAAGATGATCGGCGCCTCGCTTCCTCAGCTGGATTCCGGGGGTCGCTCGCTAAGACGAGAACGCTGAGCCGGAGCCATGTCGACTCACTCCTGGTAAACAAGACGGGCCTCTCGGTGCGCTAACAAGTTGTGGGGGATGCGGCAGCAGTGAGGCTGTGCGCCTGGACCAGCTTCTCGCTGTTTACTGAGCTGCGCATCCGAGCAGAAACGCGCATAATTGCAGCCGAGATCCGCTCAAATTCTGTAGCTCGACGCTCGATTAAAAAAAAAAAAAAAAAAAAAAAATGATGACAGAGGGGTTGATAGTGAGATAGTGGGTGTGTGCAAGCTCTCTTTCTCCCTCTTCCTCCCTCTCTCAAATTACAGCTAAATTCTTAAAGACACACACACACACACACACACACACACACACACACACACACACACACACACACACACACACACACACACACACACACACACACACACACACACACACACAGGGTATTTATAGCCTCGTCTTGCAGTCTTATCTAGAATATATCATAACAGACAGGCAGTGGAGCCATATTTTGTTTATACAAAATAAGGACCCGGGGTCTCATTTGTTTCCCTTTCCTTTTCAATTAGCAGCTATAGCCACACAAGTTCTTCTGGCTTATGTGGCACAGAAAAATCATAACATCCTTGCTTATACAGTAGGCTACTGAGACATTTTAGCTATGTTGATAAATAGTTTTCTATTGTAAATAGTAGGACAACCTTTCATAAGTTGACATGATGTATGGCCACTTTAATGAAAAACAAATTTTTAGATCTAATATATGTTATACTTTTAGAAGACATATTTCTTATCGCAATGTCTATTTTCTTTGTCATTTTTTTTCTATGCTTAGATTATAAACGCATACTGTAATTGATTTTAATGAATTTGAGAGTACATTCATAAAGCGATAACATGATTCGTTGTTTCTATAACACATAGCTTTGTGTCAAGACACGCCCACTATAAAACCCCTGACCGTTGCACTGACAGTGGGAGTGTAGTTGAGAGGCACGATGGAGGGGCGTGTTTTTAGGGGGGCGTATTTCGTTGGGGCGTGTTCATCTATGAGCCTGCAGAAACACGAGTTGGTTCATATTTTCCCCAGAATGCATTGTGGGTGCGTGATATTGTAAAATATAACCCGGAAGAAGTTTTGTTTTAAAATAAAATATATATTTTTTAAAAATCCTATAGTATTAAACAGTCTTTTTCTTAAATTGGTTTCCAAATGTCAGTATTGTTGATATTGTTGAATTATACCTCACAGTGCATTTTGGAGAATATAACCGGAAATGTTTTAAGATAAAACACCTTTTGTTCACAAAGTGTCGGATTTCAATAGGACAGTTACTCTGACTGAAACACTTCCTACTAATTTATGCTTTTATTCATACACTTTGGATGGTGCGGCCTGAAAGAGAAACATCGTGTATAGTCCTGTAGGGGGCGTTAATGCACTTAAAATCTAATTGCGGACGGAACATCAGTTGTGCAAGTCCATCCATCCGTTTTCTATACCTGCTTAATCCACACTCGGGTAACAGGGGTCTGCTGGAGCCTATCCCACCTGTCAAGGGGCGAGTCTTCAAGGATACTGTTACTTTTTGTGCCTCTGTTAGAAAACATTGTTAATCACAATTACATCATAAGTCAGACACTGACACTGCTGTACATAAAGTTTTAGCGCACGCGTGACTGGACGCAGCACAACCTGTCACATGCACTAATATCATCTACTGATAAATAATAAGGCAATATAGTTTATTTTTATGAATCATATTGGCTTTCAAAAACATGTCTCAAAACAGTACATAAAGAACAATGATGTCATTGAATTATGTAAAAATAGAAAACAGGATACATGCATTGGTAATAGTATAATCATTATAAAAACTTTATTGTAAAAAATGATGACCTCATGGAAGATTCCAATTCAACAGCCTTTGAAACTAGTAGACAATAAACGCATGCTTCCAATGTGAAATGATCTCGCCATCCTGAGCAAAAGCAAAGAAGCCACCTATACATTTTACATTACATACTCATGTACTTTGGTCAACAGAACACAAAAAGAAAAATAACGTGAAGAATTAAGTCATCGAAGGCACTGATCAGTGGACTTTTACATATTACAGAGAATGATGATATTAAAAGATAATTAAAGACAGAATTAGTGGTGATAAAACAATATAATAAAGCTATTGGAGCAAAGCAGCACAACAATACGTCACATTTGATGACTAAAAGGGAGAAAAAGGTACCATTGTTTCAGGGATGCAATTATTAAAAACAGAAAAAGTACTACAAAATGTTTCTACACAAAACGGTAATAAAAAGACACAGACAGGAATTTTAACCTAAACTGAAACATAACTGTCAAAGCATACAAAAATGCTACGGACTTAAAGCAAAATGTACAATATTGTTGCAGTTTAATTTTATTCAACTCATTTTTCTTAAAAAAAAAAACTAGTCTTATATATTTTAATATGTGTGTTTAAAATAGTGTCTCACTAGTGTAAACCTATGTTAACAATAATAGTAACGGTAATAATTACAACTCCAACAACAACCTCTATGAGTGTTTAATTGCACGCAACTTTTAAGTTGAACACAAACAATGTGGCGTCAACTGATAAAGTCATTTGCCATCACTATTTGATTTAAACTCATGTTTACAAAAGAAGCACTTCTGCGGCACCACAAGTAGAAATACAGGATTATATGATGTAAAAAGAACTGACTATCATTGAAACCTGAGAATATCACAGTTATAACAGCTGAACTGAAATCGCGACTATAAAAAAAATACATTATAATATAGTCGTTTAACATGCATTATTGAACATGCATTATTATTATTATTCATAAACACTAGCAATTGTGAAAATTAACTTATAACTAACTTGTTTATGGCACTTTTTTTGTTACACCCAGCATTTGCTACACCCCCCACATCAGCATTAGATTGGTGCTGATAATAACACTTTATGATTGTATAAGCGCTGCAGCTCTAGCACCAGGGCTGGGTAAAATGTTATAGATTATATAGATGCTGTCTTAGATTAGTAGAATACCATCTATACATTTTATATGTTCAAAAAATTTTAAAAAAGTCCGGGATTAAAAATACATTAATACGCTGAAAACTCCCGTTTCCTACACCATGAACTGTGTGTAGCCCTCAGCACCAGTGACAATCACATCCATCCAGATCCTCATGGCTTCGGGAGAGGGAGCAACCATATAATAAACTCTGTCGTGAGTCTTCACACTGAAGGTAAGAGAGGGATTTGGGCTCTGGATCAGGGACAGGAAGCAAACAGTTAGACCGAGGACAGTTCATTAGAACAAGCTGATATTATTAAAGACAAAATATAAATGGAAATACAAACCTTATGTGCATTTTTTAAGTGATCATAATAGACTTCTTCAATAGCTTGGAAGTAAATCACTCCTTTCAGCTTGACTTCATGTTTATCTGCATAAATGTAAAGCAGAAGATTTAAAAGCATACAAAAGTTCCATTTTTAAAAGATATGTTACAAAGCAATAAAAAAGGGAACACCGAAACATCCACTGCTGTCTATATCAACGCTCAGTACACTCTACCTGCATAGTAGGAGAGCGTGCGTCGGTTGCGGTCAAAAACAAACCACCGTTTCTTCCAGGTCTTGATCTTTCCTCCCATTTTGACCAGGTAGCCACGGCAGGTCTTCTCAGAGATGGACAGGTGGTAGCACGTGTCTGCGCTGTGGCCCGCCGACTCAATGTGAGCCCGCAGGTCAAAGTCATCCTTTCGCACTGGCAGGTATCGGGTCAGCGGGCGCGACTGGAGGCACAGAAAAGTATTCATTAAGCTTGTTTTTTGGTTTGTTTAATAAGAGAGAAGAGCACATTTCACAGGAAGATTCTCCGACTGAAGATTTCCTTCTTCTGTTGCCAACAGCTGATAGTTCAGAGAACTAAGTTTTCATTCAGGCGAGAGTATTTAAATTTTCTCACCTGTGCCCGCTGTTTTTCGCGCAGTTTCACCTCACGCTCGATGAGCTTTTGCCTCCGGCTCGTCTCTTCTTGAAGCCGTTTCTCCAATTCCTCCCTTCTTTTTCTCTCTTCATCGAGGGCCTGCTTTCGCATGTCCATCTCTCGTTCCTGAACAAGCCAGGAAAATTAAGTTAAATCTACAGCTTTAAGTCAATTACAGCTAAAAACAATACCACTAATATCAGTGAGGTAGGAAAGTCTGATGAATGGCCAGCGTTAGCGAGTAAAGTTAGATTTAAAAAAAAAAAAAAATTAAATAAATGAATACTCTTGGAGTGACCTTATTTTCCAGCAGGCTCCTTTTCTCGGCCTGAGCTTCTCTCAGCAGCCTCTCCATTTCCTCTAGCTTGGCCATGTTTGCGGTGCTGGCACTGTAGCATACAAACACACACAACAATAATCAGACTCACATTTTTATTTTTTTTTCCCAGATGAGCTAATTTCAGACAAGGTGTTTGGGTCAGTGGTTTTTTTTGTTGTTGTTGTGAGGCAACTGCAAAAAGGATGAAGTATTTCATCAATTTAAACTTTAAGACCTCTACATTTTGCAGATATGAGCACTGATGCTCACAGGCTCCAGTTAAGCAGTCCAGGCAGAAAGAAAAGCTTTCCTCTCCTGAGGTTCCTTCTGTTTATGCACTGTTTATGCGTGTGCTAAATCAAAGCGGAAATGCATTTGAAAGGGGGGCCTATCTAAGCATCTCCTTTTCCTGACTGAAAGCTATCCCAGTTTAAGGTCTCCCAGAGTGCAGATGGTCTGCAGATGATGTGCGCTCCTGAGTGACGATGCAGTTGCTGAATACATGTAAAGGTTTGTCATGGCAAAAATTGGTATTTTTCTCTTAAACTTTCCTTCTCATGTAGAGGCACATGACTTCTGCTCTGTCTGCAGCCAAGACAGTAATCGACACCCAGTGTTCATCATTGCTGAGATGAAAGGTACATGCTGGATTTGGTCGAAAGAATTCAGAAAAAGAGGATCAAAAGGGGGATTTAACCCTATAATGCCTGAAGGAAAATTAAAAAAAAAAATGGAAGGAAGAATAAACAAAAGAGAACTATGAAACAATTATTTCTTTCTGTGGTATTTAGCTTTGCAAACAATGCACCAGCTAAAGAAAATCATCACCTCAGGTCTGACAATTCTGCAATGGTTTTGAGTTAAATCAGATGTCTACGCGTTAACCAGAGTCCAGCCTCCTTTAAGCATGCATCCTTTCATCCCGCTCTCTTACCTCCATCGATGAGGGAAAACTGCACTCATAGTAAACATTGACTGGTTCGTCACAACTCTATTCAAATACGTTACTTTTCCTTCTCCGGCTCTTGGATGTCAAAAAACCAGGACACACACACGCTGACAAGATCACAAGCTGACATGCAAAACTGCTTTCAAGCCGCAGTGATCCTTGTTCCAGCACATGCATCCTCTAGTCCACTTAGAGCCAGTCAAATACAAATTAAACAGAGTCATTCTGATGAAACCGTCCTTTCCTGCGTTCCAGGGGGAAAAAAAGCCGCGAATGAGAGAAGCTGCGAATGGTTTACGATTATGCAAAATGTATCTGCGGAGCCCAGACTATACCATTTAGAGAAACAAGAAGAGGAGAGACAGAAGACAGATGGAACCACTGCACAAAAAAGGGGGGAAAGAAAAGTAAGAACACATGTTTTCAGTGCATAACAGGGGGACCCCAAATACACCCCCTCTTATTTGATTTGCCCGGTTCTGGGGGGGGGTTCAGAGCGCACACATTATTTCGTAACCTGAGCCTCAGAACACTAATCAAGAGTCTTGACTCATACAACACACGCTTACTACACATTCTATGTTCCAAGGAAAGATTATAAAAGGCGGGAAACATGTTACACACTTCTTTCATTTCCACGGTTCACACTAAACACTGCAACACGCAAGCACTGAAACACTACAGCCAACACACACACACACACACATTATGAACAAGAAGGAAACGTGTGATCTCTGGTAAATATCTTTACAGATTAAGTAGCCTACGACAATGTTGATCAGGAAGATCCTCACCTGGAAACATTATCCGGCGAACAAGCAGAGATGCTGGTTTCAATGGAGTCTGTGCTGTCCACGCTCATCGTGTCGAAGGCCTGGTTGTCGCGGAACCCAAAGGCATCCAGATAGACGTTGGTCTGGGACGCTGCCCGGGAGGCAGGCTGACCTGGAAACATAACAGCACAGAAAGATTCAACAGTTTCAGCTGTGGCCGACATCAGTCGTTAGTCCCATGCACAGCTTGTACCTAACTGCATCAGTCCATCGGGGACAGCAGTTTGCACAGGTGGATTCGAGTTTGGATCAAAATGTCCCGCCACTGTGAAAGTTTTGCGCGTTCAAGCGATCAAATTGTCTTCTCAAACCCTACAAGCGTCTGCTTCTTCGAATATATATTTAGGGAGTCCAAAGATGTCCTTAGATGCAGCGGGAGGAATGATGACAACACTAACAGTTCAGAGGCTGAAAAGAGAGACGATAATTGTGGAGAAAACCTGATACCATCTTCCTCAAGAAGCCGACCCGCCCATCTGATGAGCTAAAAATCACAAAACCCAGGCACCCAAGGGACCAGATACACATCAAAATGTTGGAATAATTTAAGACATTACATTATCGTAAACTGTAAAAGCATATATAATACACTCTCTAAAAACTGTGTGTAATAAATCATCCCTTATCTTTTAGAAGCTTTAAAAATACACACTCAACAATGGTATACTTTTTTTTTTCTGTGGTAAAGGAAGCTTTTTTGTCGTAATGAAGGGAAATGGCTGGTTAATGCTTCTAAAAAAAAAAAAAAAAAGATCTCTGCATTTCCAACTATACTAACAACGTTGGGAACAACCGATTTAAAAACTACTCACACACAAACTTCCACCCTAATACGTACAAAGATTATCCACCCATCTTTTATTCATTCCTTTTCCTCTAATCATGCAATTACGTGAGCTTTATTTTTAGGCCACACTCCGGACCTGAGTGTGTTTAGGTGTCGTGTACCTTTATGCAGACGTCGCGATTCGGCTTCCTTGTTGGATAAAGACAGAATCCTGGGAAGAATGCTGCCGCAACTTGTGCTTTGTATCAAGGGTGGGTGGGACTGAAAAACCAGAAATGACTCTGAATTAATACTGAATTTTAATACAACAGATTACTAAAATGATTTGATGTACAGATGAAAAAAAAAAGGTAGCTAAGCAAACCACTGGTGTCATGCGTGCATGTACAAGCACCTTGTTTGGAAAGCTGCGACCCAGTGTCGCACAGGAGAACTGGGGGTTCATGGCTGGTGGGGGTTTCTTCCTGGGTAACGTATCACTGAGATGGGAGCCACCTTCCTTATCGGACCTTCTCCTCTCTTCGAGCGAGCGGAAATGCTATTCATGTACACACAAAACCAGGAGGGCAAAGATTTGTACATGCTTATTTGGGGATTCACACTTTCAATATTAAAAACCTAATGATGACATAGCAAAAGACATTGTTAATGCAGTTGTTTCTTATTTTAAATTTAGCCATATGATTCTACAAATCAGATTAAGCAAAATTTAGCTTTTACATTATAATAAATAAAATTCCAAAGGTGACCATCGTGGAAGAAACGAGGTGGTATCTTTGGTCCTGGCTCTGGAACAGTGATCTAACATCCCGATGTGAGACGAGTTTAAGGACGGCCGTTGTCAATGTCATTCTGATTGTCTGACAGCCTCAGAAATTTAGAATACCTGCCTCACACTGTGACAGCTGATATGACCCACGTCTATTAACCGACCAATAGAAATGCAGCAGGAAGTGGTAGCAGTAGCATTAAATGCTAAATGCTAGTAGAAGCTAATAAACACCTACCCCTTACTCCCTTCGCAAACACACACACACAAACTCTCTCTCTCTCTCTCACACACACACACACACACACACACACACACACACACACACACACACACACACACACACAACCTCTATACCCCTAAATAAAGCCTTGAATTATTTGGATCAGCCCTAGATTACACATTTCAGATCAGACTGGTTTTTAGGTTTTGCTGAGAAATTCCATGTAAATTTTAACTTGAGTCAATCTTTAAAAACAGAATTAAAAGCAAATTTTGATTTATTTTCCAAGATCATCATGAAAGGGTCAAAAAGGAACAAAAAAAAAATCATCAGACTGAGACTAGAACTGTAATGGATTCTATGAAGCTGAACATGATACACATACACACGTTACCTGCCTGTGTCGGTGAGAGCGTTTTTTGACAGGAAGTGGAGGTGGGGGAGAGTCAGGGAGAGGAGAGGGGTCTCGGTATGAGACCATGTTTTCTGGCCAGTGCACAGAGACCATTTTAGGGAGTGGGCGAGGATTGAGAATAGAAAAGGAAGAAGTGGAGTAAGAGGCAGGTGAAGAGGAATGACAGAGCTTTGAAAAGAAGGAAAAAGGACACGGTGTCAGAAAACAGTGTGAAGGAGGATGAAAACTGAGGAGAGCGGCAAACCACGCAGCAGCTCCCTCTGAACCACAACACACACCTCGTACTTCGGTGACTTGGAGCTGTCGCCGTCAGGACAGGGGTTTATCTCAGACTCAGGGGAGGGATTGGCCAAGCTGGGGTTAGGGACAGGCTTAGGGTCCCCCCTAAGCTGTGAGTAAAGCTCACTGATTTCACTGACTGTGACATAGCCCTGGAAAGCATTGTGGAGAAATGGAGGACAGGTAATGGGTGAGGCAAAGCAAGAAGTGGGTCAGCCATTTTCAGATTTGGTGACAAACCTGAGAATTAGTTGCAGGATATTGTGCTTTTTTAAATTTTTTTATTTATTTATTTTTAGCAGTTTTAAACTTTAAAAAGCCACAAAGCTCTTTATAGATATAATAATTAAAAATGGTGCCGTTAATAGCAAAACGTACAAATTTAAAACAATATAAATGTGGACAGAATGAATAAATTATTTTTCTTGGCATGCATGATACAAAAGGAAGCTACAGAGGAAACAAGAGATCAGACAGGTAGATTGTCCTAAAAATAAGGGGGAAATCCATGTATGACTAAACCAAGAAAATAATACCTCAGGATTCCTCAGAAAAATGGAAGAAAGGAGAGGACAGAGGGTGCAGAAGTTGACTAAAGAGGAAATGATGGCAGCGTTGGTGTCACACCAGTGACTGCTAAATGTGGCTATACCCCGGCAAGCACATTAGGAAGCCCAACCATCGTAAATGATGAGCGCTAACCCCTAATTTACAGGTCTTACGCGGGCAAACGGCATGAAACCTACCTCCCTCAGAGAGAAACCCCGGCCACCAGTGAGGTCTGCATATTTTCTGTCCAGTGCAGCTAGTTTCTCTTTTTCCTAATAGACGACATGATTGATTGGCAAAGTCAAAAGAGGATTTGTCTTAGAAAAAGAAGTCTCAATCTGCACAGGGAATATTTTCATTGTACCCTTTGCATCATTTCTTCAAGATTGGTCCTCTCCTTTAAGAAGCTCTCCTTCTCACGCTGAGCCTGCTGGGAAATCTGGCCTGCCTGCTTCTTTAGAGCTGCCAGCCGCTCCTGAATGTTTTTGTTAAAAAGATATTCAACTTGCAGTGTAATAACAGAAAATGTGACAAGGTGGTGAAGTTATGTGTACATTCTTGTTTTAGATCTTTTCCAAAACGCAGAAAACAACTCGCCTTGCGATTAACGGTGCTCCGCTGGTAGTCTGCGATCTCGCGAAGGAGTTGTTGTGTGTGAGTCTCTTTCTCCTCATCCTGCCTGCTCTCGCGCTCCAACTGCTGGAACTCCAGGTCCTCGAAACGCTTGGTCTCCATCTCCAGCACTTCGCAGTCCTAAACATAAGCACAGTCCAAACATAACACACAGCTAAAAGGGTAGTGCAAATTACCGTGCATTTGCCGAGGAAAAGAAAAACAAAACGCTTTCTTTGCTTGTAACACAGAAAAATATGAATCACAGTCCCAATGTCAAATCTACGCCTAGTGCAACAGTCATGCAAACCTCTGGACCAAGCATTTCCAACATTTTAAGATGCATGCAACCTGATGCACAATGCAAGCGATCTTCCAAAATACAGAAAACATATCTGCGAGGAAATCAGGGTACCAACACAGATCCATGCTCCATACTGGGTCTCCCACCTACCTGTAGATGGGAGTGCCAGCAATTATCTTCCCACATGTCATCTCAACAAAGGAACAAAATCTCTTGAAATAATTTTGCAGGATGAACCTTCCTGCTGTTACACAAGCCACATACTGACACAGCCACCGAAAGAGTTAAGCACAGCGGAACAAAATGTAGCAGCCGCGTGTTAAAAATGCGGATGTGCAGCAAACAGCAGGTTAGCTTGAGGAGAAAGGTGGTGGAAATTTCCACATGAGAACCCAAGTATGCAAGCGTCCCATGTCGATTCCGAACACCAGTCCACAAACACCATTTCTTTGGCACGATGCATATGGACCCATAATGTACAGGACGTCTGCTCATCTGCTTTGTTTTTAGGTTTCTGCTAACAGGATATGCATGCAGTGCACCTCGATTTTACATCCTCAGGTACATACTGTGTAGTCCTATGGATGCTTGTGTGTGTGTGTGTGTGTGTGTGTGTGTGTGTGTGTGTGTGTGTGTGTGTGTGTGTGTGTGTGTGTGTACTGACCCTGGCCAGCTGCTCCTGCAGGGGCTCCTTGGTGGCCTCAGGGCAGCTGTCCAGCTGGGAGCGCTGCTCGCAAACAATCTGAGCCAACCTCTCTACTCTGTCCCTTTCTGCTTGCAGCAACTCACACGCCTGGCATACACACATATGCAGGCACACAGACAGACAAACACACACGCATGCCCACAAAAAAAGGCATATGTACACATTTGTCCATGTGTACATACGGAAGAAATTAATGTACATGTACACACACACACACACATACACACACACACACACACACACACACACACACACACACACACACA
>BJFM01000565.1:198826-213775 GCA_016586285.1 Arothron firmamentum | reverse complement strand
GTGTGTGTGTGTGTGTGTGTGTGTGTGTGTGTGTGTGTGTGTGTGTGTGTGTGTGTCAGGGGCACAAACACAGAGGAACACCTTTCAGGCGCTGAAACTACAACAGAATCCAGCTGTACCGGGAGGCAACAAAAGCATTTCAACGTGCTTTAAGTTTAAGCTTCAGCATGTGTGTGACAGTGGGAGCATATGTTTGGAAAAGACATCTGAAAAGACACAGAAGAAAGAAAAATTACCTGTCTCCGAGACCAAACACTTTAAACCTTTCACACTTCTTTGGTGGCTATGTCGTAATATGGAGATCCCTACTTAAGAATGGAACAGCTATTTTCAGGGTGTTCAATAGGAATAACACAAAAGGGGGGGGGGGGGGGGGGGGGGGANGGGGGGGGGGGAAGGAAAAAGTAGATTTAAGAGAGAGAAGGTGAACAAGAACAAAGGCAGCAAAGAAGAAGAAAGGAAGGGGTTCAAGTGTGGTTCAAAGGTCAGGGAACAGGTTTGCCACGGGCCATCTCCCTGTGGGTGTGTACGCTGTGTCGTACCTGTGTTATAAGCCAAGGCAGATACAGGGCTCTTTGGTGGAAGCATGCTCTTCATTCTGCTGGCCTCCTCGGGGTGGTTGAAGCGGAAGAAATAGGACTTGCCAAGACACAAGGAATAACCTGGAAAAAAGAAACAAGGACATTAAGAAGAAATGATAGACTTGTGCTGTTCTAAGTACAGCTTTAAATTTTTGTGAACCATGCGTGTTTAGTCACAGCAGACTGCAGCCCGTAGTGTTTACTCTGGCCATCAATTAAGCCGAGAGGGGCCAGGTATTAAACAAGATGTCAGGGTCACGACCTCTGTAATACACACATTCAGCCACAGCTGTCCAAATATCTCAGAGGGGAAGGAAGAGAGAGATGGTAATGCTGTTGACACACGCAGGACCTCTAATGTAGAAAAAGAAGAAAAGGAAAAAAAAAAAAGGCTGATGCACATTTCGAGATGTGAACGGAGGACAGGAAAACATAGTGAGCAGAGTGTTTTGTTTTCTTGTTTTTTATTCGATCTTTCACCCAGGAAGACAGTTCAGACAAATATCATAGTGAACCAGCCCTGTTGGTTTCCTCAGATTCCTTGGACTTGAGGTCAGACACAACCGCTGAGGCGAGAAACAGGATAGTGAGAGGGCAAACAGAAAAAGGCCTGAATGGAAAAAATAGTTTAAACTTTCCTTTCTTTCATATTTCTCATTTTCTCACTACTTTAAGTCCATAAGAATCACACAAAAATAAATCCCACATTAACCATATTCGTGAGAAGCTAAGAGATGTCATATCTGTCTAGACGGTATCCTAAAATGCCTAGAGAGCCTTCCTTTTCACAACAGTAAGATTTTGTGCAGTACTAGCAGAACTAACATATGAAAACAGACAAAAAGCTGTTGAGTCTACACAGCTGGACTTGCACCTTTCTAATGCATACTCATATAAGCATAGGAGCCACAGGAGTGTGTGAGTTAGGAGTGTGTTCTGTGCAGAAAAGCTGTGTGCACATAAATGTAGTAAATGTAGTGAGGGCAAGACTAATGACGTGTTTTGATTGTCAGGCATGAGTGATGTTAGTCTATCATCAAACTACAGGGTATACGTGTGTAACTGTGTAAAGGTGTTATCTAACAGCTTCTACCTAATTGCTCAGTTACAATCAGAATCTGGCATTAAAGCACACACAAAACTTTTGTAAGCTCTTGTAAAAATCTAATTTCCTACCCTCAACAGCCTCACCATATGCCACCTTTTAAATAGACCCTAAAGTGTGTCAACCTGATGTCTTTGCAACCCACTAGTGTCGTCCTAATTTCCACTCCTTAGGCAACAACAACAACAAAAAAAAAGGCTAATCCTCTCTTCCCTCTACTTTTTAATCATAAATAAATACAAAACAGAATATGTGCATGGAACTGTGTTCTCTAAGACACATAAACCAATGATCCAACTTCTCCTTGTTTCGTTATTACAGTTTGGTTTGAACAACTTTCTCCCCCACCCCCCTAAAAATCTGCAGACTCTCTTTCATACCAAAGCATATTAGCCAATAAAACAAAGCCACGCAAACACATTCATTCCCTCTTATAAAACAACAAACATAGATATAGGTCTGACAGTACACTCATTGCATCATTTAAAAGTTAGCAATCTACAGAGTCAGACTTCAGAGCCTTTGAGGACACAGATGTGGTGAGATTTATCACGTCTGGAGCTAATTTGTCTATCCGTATACGTAGATCTGAGAGAGCCAAACGTCAGGCTTACCGCAATGTTATAGGTGGGGAAACTCAAAGCTGTTTTTCTGTTTGGTTAATATAAATAAAGGAATAGATAAATAAAATGACCTAGGAAAGTTAATTAAACCAATTACAAAACTCAGCATTTGACCAGCTATCACAATTCATGAATCTAAAACCACAGTCAGAAATAAGGTGAACGATTGCACGCACCTTCTTGCAATGATCAGCTCCGTTGAAGTGAAAGAAATCTTTAATCTACTCAGTCAGAAAAGATGCATACACACACAGTCCTGGGGAGTGTAAACTGGCCTCAAAAACCACAAATTAGCCCTCCCCTGGGGTACAGAGGTCAAACAGTAACGTCATAAAAAAACAAACTATTCTTTCTCTAGGGAGCTTCTGATCTACTCACTTTCTGTCGTCATCTTTTTGGCTCTGAAACATATTAAAATGGCTCCAGTGAGGCTCAAAAGAGATCTTCTCTCTCTGTTTCATCTTAACTCTTATCCCCAAAGCATCAACCCATCCTACTTCTAGATAGAGACTGGAATGTGGAGAAAGCCAATCTATCAAAAAGACAAAGACACATATCTTTAAAACTGATGACAAAGTGTGCTTTTCTCATTCATCTGTTGCCATAAAGTGTAACTTAAACATAAAAATGCGCTACAGGTAGCAAAAAGGCAGACCTGCGAACACAATACTGCAGAGAACAATGAGACCGGTTTTGTTTCCAGGTGTCAGGTATCCTAACCACCATGACTGTCCTCATTGCCACGGGCTACTTCTTTTTATCACATGGGCTGTGAATGTGTCAGATAATGCATGACTGTGGGGCGCCAAGTTCATTTACATCTAAATGGTACAGACATCAAGCTACCACTGACATCTGGCTTGCAAATAACAACTCCAGGGGCTTAGTGGCTTGGATTATATTGAACAGCAGTGATTCACACCTGCTCTCCTGCTGAGCAATAAGGCACAGATTACAGCCTTCTGTTAATAATCCATGGTTAAAGTCATTATACATCAGATCAGTGGTTTCACCCCAGAGTAAAAATCTGCCCAGCCATCAATGACAGATGGTAGCCTTACATTTGTATTGTCTTCTACTGCAGCCAATCAGAAACGTTCCTGATTATCAAAGAATAATCAATAACGTCAAGTGGACACAGACTCCAATATCTTAAAATTTCATAGCCTGATCTATAAACCATATTTGGCTAAATTGCTCAACTAGCTCAAAACCATGCAAGCAATCGTGTGCTCATTAAAACCAAAACGTAAGAACCTAACTTTCTTTTAGGGGAAAGGTGATGATTCAGAACATGATAGATAGATAGATAGATAGATAGATAGATAGATAGATAGATAGATAGATAGATAGATAGATAGATAGATAGATAGATAGATAGATAGATAGATAGATGGATGGATGCATCTTTTTTCGGCAAGGTAAAAAAAATCTTAACTAACCTTTTGACTCCGATCCAGTTTCCCCTCCTAATGCCTACAAACCATGACTATAACTTCTGGCGGATAAGTGAACCATTAAAGAGTTCGAGTTACGTGTTTCTACGGCCGACCTGTGGTGATGTTTGCCTCTCCTACAGGGAAGAGGTTTATCTACTTCTTCCCTCCGTATGGCAGAAAGTTGCCTGAATTACCATCCACAAGTCTGCGTCCAGGACTGTACCATCTCACAGAGGAGGGGAGGGGAGCGGTATCACAAATACCGAAAAAAGAGAAAGAAAACTAGTCATAGCGAAAATAGACAGGTCCCAAACGGTATGTAGAGTATATGAAGAAAACATAAAAACATAAAGGCTTTTACGGAAAGTCTTTAAAAAAAAAAACAAGTCAAGTAACAAGTCAAAATTTGTAACCCCTATTTGCAGTTGGAAAGTCTTATAGACAGTGAGGTATTTGTGACACGCCCCCTCAGGTTTTCTTTGTCTACATACCATAATAAAAAAAACGTGCTAAATAGTTTCATACTACTTATTAGTCAAGTTCATCTATAAAATCATTTGTCTTTTGTGGAAGAAGAATGTGGAGATATGATGAAGTGTAGCAGGACTAATGTTAAAGCAAATACTATGTTGGTCTCATGGAAAGATTGCTATGCAGCAGAATTATTATTATTATTATTATTATTATTTTTTTTTATTTTTTTTTATTTATTTTTTTTTTTTTTAGGGAGTCTATTTAAAAAAAAAACCCAAAAAGCCTCAGGGGTACTATCTTAGGTTCACTACTGTTTTGCCATCTGCAAATATTTGACACATTGATCAGATGTATGCGAGACAGAAAAATGTAACCCTAGTGGTTTGTGACTAATCCCAAATGGCTGTCGTTTAATGTGAATATGTACATGCAAGGAGGCGGCACGGTTGTGCAGTGGTTAGCACTGTCACCCCTGCAGCAAGAAGGTTTGGGGTACGAATCTCAGCTCTGGCCTTTCTGTGCATTTGTATGAGTAGGAGTTTGCATGTTCTCCCTGCGCATGTGTGGGTTTTCTCTGGGCACTCCGGTTTCCTCCCACAGTCCAAAAACATGCTTGTTAGGTGAACTGATCAGTCTGAATTGACCATAGGTGTGTGAGTGTGAATGCTTGTCTGTCTTTTGTGTTCATTGCATTATAAAGTTAATTTCATTTACAGAACAATAAGTCTGGAATAAAGCTGAATTCAATGTCAAACTGTGAAACAGCACATATTACCCGTTAAACATAGATAATCATCTTCATGTAGTGTGTGTAGTTAATAATTCAACATAAGATTTCTGAGCTCCCTTTCTCTCCCGCCCCCCTCTCTCTGTCTTGTTTTTTCCAAATCATTCCTTTTTACTTTAACCTCTTTTGTCTTTTTCAGCCCTTTTTTCACCCCTGCTACGTCAATCCCCTTATCTGTAGTTACAAGCGTTGTCAATATTTGACTCAGCAAGACACAGAGACAAGACAAATAGGTCAGTCAATATTTAATGCAAAATGACCAGACCATTCGGTGAAAAAGAGAAAAGCACATACAGAAAGGATGAACAGACAGGGCTGGCATGAGCTATTCGAAGTGGGGGAGGAGTGTTTGAAAACAGTGGAAATTGTTACTCAAGGAAAAGCAGTGAAACTGTGAGAACTTTGCAGTTAAAGGGGATCGAGTAGAAGACAGAGGAAAGACGGAGAAAAAGATTGTGATATCTTAAGACAAATAGCTGACACAAACGGAGACGGGGTGAGCAGAAGGACAAGAAACATCTGAGCTTTTTTGCTGTCTACTGCAACAAAATGTGATGAGTGCGAGTATCTTCTTCAGCTGCTGGAAGCTGTGACTCATTTGAAGTTCACAGTTCCAAACCTCAATGACATACACATGCATAAGACCCTTCAAAGCAGACACATGCACAAACATGTGCCAGCGCTCTGATCAACACAAGCGTATACCTCTGTGTGAAATTTGCCAAACGCAAATGTACTGCACACCCCTTCATTTTCCTGAGAAGCACATTTTAACCCACATGACTCATCCACAGTGAAAGGAATGCAACTTCGCTAAACCATAAACCAAACACTGCTCTCCCTCTTTCAAACACACACATGCACATATATACAAAAGTTATATAACATTAAAAAGTAAGGCAAAAGAAAATATTATCAAACGTATTAAATGGATTTGGATATTCAGTGCTATAGCTTTGTTTTACAAGTTTGCTATCCTGAATTTGATACTAGCATTATAGAAGCATATATTTAACCAATAGACAGAGAAAATAAAAGTCTACAGGTTGTGTAATACCTTTATCATACCTGTTTGAATTGAACGGGTCTATATGACCCAGATTCTGGGGTAAAAGGGCTCAAAGGCCAGTGAAACTGGGATAAAGTGCTGTGTTTATTTTATCTGACATTTTTATTAAGGCGCCAAGTTCAGACAGCGATGAAGCAATGTCATGTGCAATGGGTCTGACCTTGTGTGAGTGGTGTGGGCACAGTGACTTGCGCTCCATCCAGACTGCAGAGGTGACCACAAGGATCCAGAGTTACCACCCCTCCTGTTTTATATGCAAGAGAATCAATTTTACACTTCTTATCTGCAAATCAGTTTGAAGTGGTATTTTCTTTCTGACCGATGGCATTCAAAAACACACTTAAGGTCAATATTTACAATAGAACATTGTTATACCTAATCAAAGAAAACACGTCAGGATGCATAAAATGACTATCTTAATTTAGAGGGCTGCCAAAATTACAATTCCGTCTTGAAGGAAGGGAAGTGACATCAACCTTCATTGATGATGAGACAGTGTTCTGCCTCAATACCAGGCCCCTGGACAATGATATCCTGAGGGACTGGTGCATCGTCTCTTCCTATGCGGGTCAACCCTGAAAATATCAATGAAATAGCAAAAGACAGGACATGAAGGATGACAAGAACATTTGACAGAGTCATTTGTTATGATGAATCAGAATGTATACTGTATATATATAGTTTGATTTTCTTTATCTGCTAGTTACGGAATTAGAAACAGTGTCTCTTGCTTCATCTGGTGGTAAAGATCTATCTCTATTGCCTATAAGTCAGCAGGCAAGTGGGTCAGAAATATATATATATATAGGTCAGAATACCCACTTAAATTGCAGCCCTTAAGGACTGAGTTCTAACATCCCATTAGAGCAATCTAACTGGAATTAAGTAATGACATTTAAGGCTTTTTTTTAACTCTGTGTGTGTGTGTGTGTGTGTGTGTGTGTGTGTGTGTGTGTGTGTGTGTGTGTGTGTGTGTGTGTGTGTGTGTGTGTGTGTGTGTGTGTCTCTGCATGTACAATGAAACAAGACAAAGGAGTGTAAACTAGCAAATGGATGATGTCACCATGCCATCACCATCATGTGCGTGTGCAATAACAGTACACCATTTGTCTTTTTTATGGTGGGTCATCTCAAATTAACAGCATAATTATAGAAAAGCTGGGCAAAAATGTAGTGAGTAGTCAGCCAGTAAGATTTACTATATATTACTCATTACATTCATGAATTTGAGCTAAATATTATGATCTATGAAGCAGCAAGCCAAAAGTAGATGATTAGCATGGCTTGGCTTTACTTTCGTGTCCATATCTGGTAATTATATGCCTAAGGTAATTGTAGCATTCTTGGTGTGCAAAATATCACAAAACCACACTGTACCCATTTTATTTTCTTGTTGTTTGGGTTGGAAGAGTTGTTGCCCTCAATTAAGGTTGACTAATGCATAATTTACACCCCAATAACAATAAAGAAAATAGTCACAAGGGATGTGCATCGGTAACGTGTAAATATACCTAGTCTCTGGGTTTAGACTGGCTTCTTTCTCAACTTATTTCATGACTTGTGGAAAATTATAAAAATGAACGACTCCTTAATGTGGAAAAACAACTTGATGGGGGAAGTACAGCTGATGTTTAACACTGGAATGTGTTTGTTCTTTACTTTTACCTTCTTTTAGTGGCAGAACGGTGATTGCAATGCTTAGCCTCCCACTGCCCAGGCTCACAAGGTGAGGCTTTGCTGTTTGGACCTTCACTCCCTTTCCAGTGTCAATCAAATCCAGAGGTGGCACCTACAAACATCAGTCATTCCAAATGAGTGTAAGGATTATTTCTATAATAATCACACATTTTCTTCTGCTTTCTCACCTTCAATTCAGCAGGAGATATCTGATCAGACTCTGGCTGGAACATCATCTCAGAGTCCTGCAATGATTAACAGCATGGCTTAAAACACTGAACTTGATGTTAGTACTCTAAAAAATCAACAGGGAAAAGAACAGATGCATAAACGATTCATACATTCATGCACAAGACTGAAACCAACACACTTGGTAGTTATGGGATGCTTCCCAACATTTGTGTATACGTGTGTGTGTGTGTGTGTGTGTGTGTGTGTGTGTGTGTGTGTGTGTGTGTGTGTGTGTGTTCCTTTCCTTTGCGATTTTGGACCTTTGGTAATTTTTTCAGTGTGTGTTTTCAGTTAACCAGGAGCAAAGTTAAATAACATCACCATGCATTTGCAGACTGTTACTTGATGTCTGTTTCTGGCTGTCCTGATATTGGGGCAGACACGCAGTGTTTCAGAGTGGGTTAGACCCTTCTACATCTACGTTGGTGTTGCTGGAATATTAACTTGAAATTGAGAAGTTCAAACTATATAAACACAATGATATACTTCTGTGACCGTTATAAATTTAAGAGGGAAGGTCTAGCTGATTATAATAAGTGCATTTCTTTAAATTAGAAAAACTTCAGACTAAGAGACGTGCACTTTCTTTTACACAGAGTGTAATGCACATATTCGCCTGTAGAGGCCACTAGTGAGGTTTCACGCTGATCCCTCTTTTAATCTAAAGGGTGGATTCCAAGAGAAAATTCATGATTAGGTTGGCAGGAAATAATAAAACAGGAGGCTGAAAACACAGAATGAAAGCAGAATGAAAACACAGAGTTAGATGAAGTGGAAACAAAAATCAAAAGCTCCTAAAAGATGTCAGATCTCGGAACAACCCCTGCAGCACCCTTCAATTCGGTGCAGGAAAAAACAGTCGTGAATCTATGACGATGCATTTATGGGTTCGAGTGCATGCACACACACACTCCTTGATTCATGTCAGCGAAATATTTCTCACCAAGAGAAGATGACACTGCACAGCCACATTTCCTTTATTTCCTTTCCTCCCTTGTGTATTATCTTCCTTTCTCCTCACTCTCTTATACTACATTAAACTACAGTATAATACGGTAACAAAACACATAGCATCAACCTCCTCTATACCACAGTTCTCTCTGTTTCTCTGTCTTGTCTTCACTTCCTCCTATCTACGCATTTCCCTTGGAAATCCCTGTCCTTTACTTTCTTTCTTTCCTCTGATCACCTGGAAGCATAAATTAAAGTCAGCTCCATATTTATTCCTCCAACTCTGTGCTGTCCCCCCCCCCAATTCAGTTCCTTTGTTGCTTTGACACACTTAATGTCTTCAAACACACTCTCCTGAATACACAAAAGTCCACCATGAAGATAGGAGGACCCACATTCCACAGATTGTTTTTTTTTCATTGCCATCGTAGACACATCAATCCTTAGCGAATGATGGCAACATCAGCTTAACAGAGAGGAGAAGAAGCTTGGAGGTATGCAGTGGCCAAGGCCTTGTTTGACACTGGTGAATTCAGCTCATAAACCAAACCTCTATATACAGACCGTACAGTTTTATCCTTGATTCTAATCAGCGTCTTTCTCTTACACCCCCCCCCCCCCAACTACCCTCTTTCACCAGTTGAGTCTGGGCAGGTCAAGACAAGTCAGTGGCATTGTTTTGCTTAAGCCAAAAGCTCAGGTATGTTTAGCTGTCAGATTTCAGCTCTGTTATCATTGGGTTTCATCTGTGGACATCAAAACAGATGCTATCAGAACCGCTGAATCTGGAGTATTCAGGCAACTTTAAAAGGGTCAATGTAGGTCATGTTGATGATCAAAAAGAGATTTATTTTTGGATAACAATCTATTATCTCTTTCTGATCGTGGAAACGATGGTTAAGATGAAAGAGATTTTTATGTCAGACTAATCCCGACACACTCGTGCGGTTTCCTGATTTAGTTTTGGTGGGTTGGCCCAAGAATAATGTGAGAGGATCTTAAATTAATAAAGTTGATAGCAGAGAATACTTCATATAGTAGCCCACAAACTGATGTCTCCCTATAGCACACAATTAAAAAAGGAAAAAAAAAAAAAAAATCCCCTACTGCTTACTGGCCCATAGGAAAATATGCCAGAATAGTTGGTGGCAGTGGAACCTTGGCAAAGGCATTCTGAGTGGCGAAAAAATAGAGAATTCAGCAACAACTCTTGGAATGGAATGATAGACAAGCATAAATAATCCTTTTATGGCAAGGTTGAGATCATAATGACACAAAGGATTATGAAATCACTATGAAAAAGACTTGGATGGCTGTGAACATTTGAACGTAGCCAGTCTTTCTGATTTCATCTGTGGACCAGCTGAGTCTCAGAAAACAGGGATGCAGAGAGAGGGAGACAGAGATGGTATTGCACATCCTGTGCTCTCAGGCTGCCTTATCTTTTGCTTTTATTCATTTTGTACTCTCATCTCTCTATTGAGACTCTTCACATTTCCTCCCCATCTGTTTTTTGTCAGCCTGTTTACCTTCAGCATTATTGCTGCTGCCTGCAGTCGGAACTGTAATAACCTGAACTCCGGACAGTCCTGTTGGCAATTCAGCCAATTTGTTTTACATTAGCTGCACATTTTCCACCTTTAGGCTAAATTCAGACGTAGCTCGTGTCCAGATGCAGATGATTCACTGAACTTCTTTGTGAGGGAATAGAAATATATAAAATTGTCTCAAATCTTGTGTAAAGGTAACGAGTAAACACCGCCCGAGTCACTGGTGTCATCTGCGTCTTGCTTCTTTTGTCACGATGTGCCTTGTTATTCATTGTAAATGTCTCTGCCCAATATTTTGTCTAGCGCCGTCTTCTCTTTCTCCATCCCTTTATCTCTACTTCATATCCCCTCCCCTTACATTCCAGATTTACTCTCTCCCCCTCCCACCTGACAAAGCCACCATTGTACTACAGATGCTGTTTAATATGGAGAGTCTCCCCGTGTCCCTCTGCAGAGCAGCTCATCGGCCCAAATTGGGTCATCTTCTGCTGTGCTTTACTTGACTCCATGTTTTTTGTGCAACAAACGTTGTTCTAAATAATCAATACGGTCTATAAGTGACTTTCCATATGCATCCCATTTAAAGCTACATCTCACACAACCTATGTTGTCACATGAACGGCTCTCATCTTAGCCTACGGTCCATACACCAAACAAGGCTGTGTGTGTTTTGGTGAAAACTTTGAAAGTTTATTACCACAACTTGACCTTGGAACCTTTGCGAAAGCACAACAAGCATCCACCGGCATTGTTCTCTGACTCTTTAACTCTCTCAGGCTCCTATTTGCGTCTGCGGGAATGAAGCCCTGTTTGCAGATGACTCAAAAATAGGTTTTTCTTAATAAAGTTTAGGTCTTGGAAAATCCCAGGTTATTTCCACTGCCATATGCAGGGGATTAACTGATGTTTAAGTTTCTGAAGAGTCGGATATGAAGGAGAGCTGAAGAGGGGCAGCCTGGACAGAGCGACAGGAGTCACCTTAGTGACACACTGCAGCTTAATGTGTCAAAGATGGACAGATAGGAACAGGGGACAAAGGTCAAAAGACATTGCTACACTGCACCATGTCTTTATTTCCCTCGTTTAGCAAGATAATAGCACAACATGATATTTAATGTTTTAGCTAACATCTTTATATATGTTCTAAATCTCACGATTAGTATAGATATCCTCAGTTATCCTTAACTGGTGCTATACTTAATGCTCTAGATCCATTGCACAGGGTGTAGGTACAAATCCATAGTTTACTTGGCCATTTCACAGATCAAGCTCTTCAAATTCTGCCCTTAGATTGTGATCTGGACAGGTTTTGCAAAGGTTTTAAAACATGAGAGAGATTTTTTCAGCCTTGTCAGTGGTCTGACTTCTTTTAGACCTTCCAGCTAACACATACTTGATAAACACACAAGAAAACACGGCAGAGGAAATAGGATAGAAGGAGGTTGGTCAAAGGAAAACATGCTGGCAATGTTATTTGACAGCGTGGCTGTGTTGTGTTAGAACAGTGTCCTTCCATATAGTCGCACGGAAGGGCACAGGCAGTGAGAATGGGCTTTGCTGTACAAAAGTGGTCTGAGGAGCTGACCACCAAATGGATAAGTTATTTTAGATTTGGCAGTGGGTTGTAAAAGCGCTTACAAAGGAAGCAGGAAAAGCACATCCTGTACGAGATTCGGATGCACTGAGTCTAGCTGAGCTGGCTTTTTTGGTAGATTAAGCTGAGACTGCATCCTCCTCTTGAGAAAGTTCAGACTCGCCAGACACAATTTTACAATATCTCAGTATTCTGATGCCAATATTGCTGCAAGGAAACAACATTTGACATCTATAGACGTGCTTTACGACCCTTTTATATTAACTTATTTATGCCAGGATACAGTGTCAAATATACATGCAAATATAACTAGTACGACCAGTTATTTGAAAGCGAAAACAACAACCTCCTGTTTAAAAATCCTAATATTAAGAATCTGAATAAAAGGAATTTCTTTCCACAATTAAACATGTCCTTACCATTGTCGCAAAGGGACCGGAGACCTCCGTCATCATGCAGGGAAAGAAAAGGATGCAATGGTGAGGCTGTTAAAAGTTTTTTAAATATTGCTATTTAATTGTATATATTTTTCCTGCCACTCCTCCGACAGTTCTTTCTTTGGTGAGGAAGCATTTCCTCAGCAGCCTAGGGAAGACTTAAAAAGCCAGTGTCACATTCACACGCGCTCGCACGCTGACACTCCTTTCAAAACGAGCACAATCGCAAAGTGGTGGAGGAATGTGCCAACAGCTGGAAGTGAAGCAAGGGGAGGGAATCCGTGTATGACACACACACACACACACACACACACACACAGGGAGGGAGAGAGGGAGAGAGAGAGAGAGAGGGGGGGGTGAAACAGTAAATCTTTAAATGTTTTTTTTTACCATGCATTCTCAGTCTTTCAATAGTTCCCGAATATAACAGAACCTCTTCTTTTAGGCACATCAATGATTTTTCACCGACGATTACAGAAAACATATCTTTGGCAGCAAAGGTGCAACATTTACCTGCCTTTGCATTATAATGCGTTTTAATATGACTTTTTGTAACTGCAAAATTCTGGAACTTTTTTTTTTTTTTTTTTTTTTAAAGAAATGCAACAGGGTTGGCCAAACATGTTTGGGTGTTTAGTATCAAAATAATGCCAGATTCATTCCCCAGCACCTCTTTGAAAATAAAGCACTTTTCCACATCATCAGAGCTTCAGCTGCTCACCTAAAACTCATCTCATCTTTTCCCTCCAACCATAGACTAAGTCACCAAAATAATCTGTCCGTTTGACCCGTTAGCTAGCCAGATGTTTTTCTTTGTGGATTCCTAGCCAGATGTTAATAGCCACTTATTCTGTTAAATATTTTTTGACAACGCACCTCCCCTGAATATCTCTGACGCCCCTCTCAGGGAGGTGCGTGTTACACGTTCCCTCTTTTCCAGCAGTGAAGCATGCAGCATCTTTGAGTCTGTTTAACTCATCTTGTGTCATAATGAATGTTATTCATGTGTTCTCTTGTAAATGACATGCTGGACCTAACAGGAGAAGGGAGCAGAGAAACCCGTAAACCAACAGACAAACCAGGAACAAATCAGCGCTAGATCACTTTTACTCGACCACTCCTCCTCAAAGACAGAATGCTAGATTGAGAATATGAGGACTAAGACTTGATTTGTATGTATGGCAGCACTAATAAGAACTGATAACAAGGAGCACGAAATATATGGTTTGAATGAATGATAGGAATGCTTTCTTATCCCAGGACACGCCCCAGTCCTGATACTACAGAAAGTGAATTATTACATAGTTTGAAGAGAATTGTCTGGATGCCTTTTCTTTTCAGGGATATGCCAACTCTCCCAGGAGGAAGGGTCAACTCGAAAAACATACCATCAAATCCAATACCTAGCCAGGCAAAAAAAACCAAATATAAGCAAACCATAAAGAGGAAGCAAATTATTATAATAATCAAGGCAATAATAGAAAGTTAAGGGGGTACAGTCAAAGGCATTTACAGCAAATCAAATTTGGTGTTTAACTTTTTTGCATCCGACATAATCAGAAGTATAATTTGACAGTTTGACTGCTTTGGACTAAACTTTGTCTCATCACAAGTGCTGGTTGACAGGAGATGGATGGGTGGTTGGATGGACGGCAGACGAAAGCGAGTCTCCTTGATCACTGGAAACCTGATGTGAGAAGTGATATGGTTACACGTACGGTCATGCAGACATCTACATACGTCACAAAGGCATGATTAAGTGTCAACACTTCAGTCACAGTGGGAACTTTTATTTGGCAGAAGTTCCTGCATTTTGTACAGTTCATAACAGAGGTGACATAAAACAAAGGCAGGTATTTGGCACAGTTCAGGTTTGAGGACCCAGCTGCAGAACACGCTCTTAGAGTGCCAATTAAACTTAAAAAGCCAGTGCACAGGATGAAAAACATAAAATGCTCACACATAATCCAGCATGGGTAATCCAGAAAACACAAAATTCCCAGGAAGCGAATAATCCAGGGTGAGAGTCCACAGTTTGGTTGGATCAAATAGTCCGTATCGGGAACAGAGCGCTGAGAGGATTTCCAAAGAAACAGAGTCAAGAAGGCAGGTCAGAAGCGGACTGGGTCGATCACGGGCTAACTGGCAATAATCCACAGGTGGGGAGTCTCGCATCTCACGGAAGAAGTTCTGTGTCCACAGAACGGACGCAGTTCTGGGAGAGATTGGACGAAGAGACAAACGATCTAGCAAAGAGTCTCTCCAAGTCTGCAGTTTAAATAGCTGTCCAGATTAGCAGACAAGGAGCAGGTGAGGCTGATCAGAGCTGCAGCACAGGTGAGACAAAAAAGGGAGGGTGAAAACCGGAGCAGCCTGGCAACAGTGACAGATGCAGATTGGCAGATGAGCTGCAGGTGTGGCTGATCAGGTG
>BJFM01000565.1:180381-198812 GCA_016586285.1 Arothron firmamentum | reverse complement strand
GTAAATGTAATCGGAATATTAGATTTTAACTTTAACTCTCTGAAGTTTCACCCTCTAAGAAATCTCAAAACCATGACGCCTCAGTGCATGCTCGCAGTGGCATGGCAGCGACCAAGCGTTCCTAATGACCTCATCCTGGAGCGAAGGTCTGAGAAGCCCTGCTCAATGTTTGACAGCATTCCCAAGTGAATTCCATGACTGCCACGTGATCCCAGGAGGCTGAGCAGGAACTCTGGAGCTGTTGGGAGAGGAATTCCACTCAGTCATAGTGGCTCTGAGACATGCTGTTTATAATTCACAAATAAAATTCCTTTTCAAGCCTGTCAAAAACAGGCTAATGTAACTCTACACATTCTAATGTAATTTGTTTTGCAGCTGTTTCTATTCTGTAGTCATCAGGACCTGAAAATAGAGCACACGCTCATCAGAGTGTAATGATACACACTCTGATCTCTGGCACTAATGACAACACCTAGAATACTGAGAGGGTTTGGCTGGCTCTTTGTCCAACATGCAAGCCATTGGTGGGATGACACTTCTGCAGATGAGCTGCTAAAGCTACTTTTCCCATTATAGACTGGACTCTGCGGTGAAGCCAAGCATTGCACGATGTCCCCATTGGACAGTTTGATCAGCCTTGTATCTAAAGAAGAAGAACACTTATGTGCTATTATGAAATTTGAATTGATTATCTCTCACTGTCTGGACAGAAAGAGGTTACTTTTTTTAAGGATTCATGGCTGGCAAATATACTCAAATGGTGTTTTATTTCTTGACGGCTTTACTTACATTTAGATGAGCATGCACAAGCTGCTTACCCGTTTGAAATTCTGGAAGGTAATAACGTTGTAGACAGAGAGAGATACTGAGAGAGAGAGAGAGAGAGAGAGAGAGAGAGAGAGAGAGAGAGAGAGAGAGAGGGGGGGCGGGGGGGAACCAATACAAACAACAAAGGAATGCTCTCCATCACTCTTAGCTGCTGCTCTCTCCCCTCCTGTTGTGGGATGTGTAATTGCTCCTCAATTAAAGTGCCTGTGTTTGTGACTGTATGGAGTCTGCGCGTGTGTCTGCGTGCGGGTGTGTGCAGCTGGAGGTCCTTGGTGACCACACACTCAACCATGTCAACAGCACAGCTAATTTCACACAAGTGGGTCAGAAAGCGTTGAGAAGAAAGACTCGATAAGGGAAGAATTCCTTGTTTTAGTTTGCAGTTAATGATACTTCCACTGAGAAGCGTGAGAGAGAGGAAAAATAAATCCGCTTCCCAGATCGCTCTGCCCACCTTCTCCATTTCCTATCGTTCCAGCTGGATTTTCTCTCTCTTTTGCTCACATCCTCTTGTCCTATTCCGACTAGAGGAATGTAGAATGGCTGGATGGTACCTGCAGCGATCTCTATTTCACTGCAATCACTGGCCATACACCAGCACAATAACACACATTTTCATCAACCCAACAGTAAACATTATTTCTACTCCGACTGAAGTCTGTTTTATTTGGCTGTGAGCAGATTCAATCTGCAAGATTTGTACAAATAATGATCCAAAGTGTATTTCCCCTGTTGTTGTTATCCATGTGTAGTATATTTAGTGAAACAATAAAGGAAAATAAAGTATACACTAACATTTATAGCTGCATTTATATTTAGGTGCCTGTGCTTTATGGGATTGACTACTTTTTTTTTTTTTTTACCTCCACATAGTTGGCTTTTTTCCCCTCTGCAATTACCCAAAGCTGCCATTTTTCTTAATTGTCATTTTAAACTGTATCATCCATCTATAAGTGCAATGAGTGTTATGGGTAGCCTAGGCAACAATGCAGGTGACTTTTCTTAACACAGAAACATACAGTATATGCGGAAGATCAATGATTCATACAAATGCACACATTGCTTCATTCTTATGTTGGATGTCAACAAATTTGTATATCTTAATTTACTAACTCAAACATTACTTATTGGACAGATTGTTCTGAAAATCCAAAGTTTCTTACCACCACCTTTCTATGTAATGACATCAAATAATGATTTCATTTTTTTCCGTAGTTATTGTTTGAGGGGAGGGGAAAAAGGAACATATTCAAAAGCTGTGAAAATTCTCCTGCCAACATTTCCAGTGGAATGTTAGGAAAGAATCCAGAAATGATGCCAGAGCAGTGGTATGTCTGATATAGTTGATCTTATCATAACTGCAAAAAAAAAGAAAAAAAAAGCCTCTGGCTTGTGAACGCAGCCCTGAGTTCTTTCCCTGATTTGGACTTATATCGCTTGGAAAGTCCCTTCAAAATAACAGTCTTTCGAAATTCCATAGTTGGATAATGAGTTCCTCAAAATAGCAAAAAGGGCACCTGATTCACGGTCTTCCTGCCATCCAGTTGTAGGGGAGGGTGGAGGCTACCCCAGCTGCCTGGGGTTCATCCTGGAGGAGTTGCCAGATCACCTGACTATCTAAATGTTAACCAATGTTGAATATTCTAAAGAAAGCATCACCCACGGTGACTACACCAGTACAGTCGGAAGAAGATGGCATCTGCAAACCACTATTGCACATTTGTCCTGTTGTGCAGACATTTGTCATCTTGGTTTGTGGCCCTGTTCACACAAAAGCAGGTTGTTGAGTCTGATGACAATGTTGGCAAAGTCTGTGAGCTCCACAAAGTCTGAAGTGATGATGTTGACCCCGTCTGTCCCTGGCTCCTGGGCTTCAACCCAGGACATGATGGCTGGGAGGTTCCTAGAGTCACAGAACAAGAATGACACACACACACACACACACGCACACACACACACACACACACACACACACACACACACACACACACACACACACACACACACACACACACACACACACACACACACACACACACACACACAGTATCAGCAACACCCTGATATTCTCCAGTACATCTGAGCCACCAGCAGAACAAAACCAGGAAGTCAGAGTGTTTACTCAGCGGCGATAAACAATGACATTTCCTCGGAAGTGCAAAATTAGGGCACCTCCTGTCTCGCTGAGGTTCTTTGCCCTGGCACCGCTGTCTGTTTCTCTCACATGTAAGCGTGTAGGGTGAGTTTGGAAAGCGTGTAGGGTGAGTTTGGAAATCTAAGTCCACTCCAATCTCAGACTCAGCAAAGTGAAGTTGCTTCTTAGTTGTTGTTTTTTTTTTGTTTTGTTTTGTTTGTTTGTTTTTTTTACAAAAATGTCATCAGATAATGGCGTTACAGACATGGCAAAAAAAATCTCTCGAGTATTCTTAATATTCATGAACAAAGCCTAGCGGGTGTTTACAATCTACTACACTGCCCTCTGGTGGACACATGATGGATTACTGGGGCAGGCTTTGTGCAAAAAATAAGTTGTATCCACATGTCCACAATTTATTCTCAGAGACACCTGAAAACAATTAGATGCATTCGCTGACCTTTCTACTAGGTAGTTGCGGAGCCCCCAAACCAAGCCCTTGGCCACTGTGTTAACTCTGGGCGTGAGAATGGCCTGAGATACATGGAACGAGCCTCTTTTGTCTCTTTCCTTCAATGTTGTTTTCAGGAACTATCATAAGACAAAGGTAACATTAGGTTATAATATAAATTAATGCCTTATGTGTTTGTTTTTTTTAAATTTTAATTGAAAATGCCAGAGTTTTAACTCTTCTGACCTGTATGAGTTTGCTGGGGTCGGTTGTATTGGCCCAGGGTGCAGGGATCTTACTGCCAGGCCACATGACAGGGACGCCCTGAGCTGAAGGGTGATGATAGAAAACAATCACCTTGAGAGAGAGAAAATAAACAACAGTGAGAGTTTCTTAACCTCAGTAACTGCCTGTGAAAAAAAAAAATACACTCTTCTGTGCATCAAGCCTAAATATTCAGGAAAAGGGGAAAAAAAACTGCTTTGTCTCACAGAGATTAAACAGTGAGACAATGACAGAAGTGTTTTAGTTTGGTTTGTGCACATGACGCTGACTTCTTGCCATCTAAGATGAAAGAAGATTAAGGTCATAGGAAAGGGAATTGGAGTAACAGTTCAATGACATCTGATATGCGTAACTTGAAAAATATAAATGTTTGGTAGAATGTATGTGTGCATATGTGGGAACGATAACAAATAAAAGTATGACTATGAAAGAAGAAGAAAAAATGGTGACATTCAAAAATGTGTAAGAATATCATGGAAGGACAGAGGCAAATTTTAGCAGCTTAGATGATGGAACGAGTGTTAATGGGATGACACTTGGCACTAATTCCTGTCCACGAGAGTCAGGCGTGCTAGGGATTAACCAACTACATGGGGTAGGTGGGCTGTTCAGTAATCACACACCTGCGTACTGCTTGTACTTCTGTGTACAGTATTAACCCCCAGAGACGCACAAAAATCTATGGAAACGAAACGATCTTACAAAGTCTAAAAGATGCAGCTTTTTACTTTAAAAGGGATTATGAACATAAATGACCAGTTTATTTATTTATTCCATTCTGACCTGGTGTTTCTTGCCCCAGAGGTAATCCAGAGTGACCGTTTCCACTGCACAGTTGTGACAAAGTCTGTTCCCGAACACTTCCTGCAGCATGTTAATCAAGTACACGTGGTGCGCTGCGTCCATGGCATAGTGGTGGTTAAAGTCTAGGAGCACCACCTACATCATGCATCAAAATCCAATAATTCACATTTTAAATATGCATATTTACTGCTGTAGTGATAATATCTTTTCTCTGCTCACCTCTTTCCTGTGTCTGCTTAAGAAGGAGTTTATTTCTAACAAGCCGTCCCTCACCTTTGGAGTGAAACAAAGCTCATATGTGACAATGTAACACACCTACAAAGTTTATAGACAGCTTCCTTTTGCTAGACAACAACAGCTAATATATAAACAGATCAAAATGATGTTAAATGCATACAACAGTTAATTAATTCCTGTTTTGTGGCATAATGAATGAGCTACAACATGCAAAGGTAAGCTTGAAAGTATTAAAAATGGAGAGGTATGCATACACAGCTGCTGCAGTGATAGGAAGAGTGTACGTTTCTGCTCACCTTATGGCCAAACAGGCCATGGATAAAGTAGATCTCATTTCCAGGCTCGCCTGGTTTGGAGGATACCCTGAGATCAAAGTAACGGATTCCTGCATCCAGCTGCTCTTTAAACGTCAAATTCTATAAATAATAACAGAATATATTGTATTGTTACAGACTGTAAAAAACACCTGAAATTATTTGAAATACACCAATTTTTTTTTTATAAAAGAAGAAAGGAAAAAAGCATTTAATATTGCATGGACCTGGAACAAATGTAAATACCTGAGTCATGGACCACTTCACCATGACTTTCTTGGCAAAGACACTGAACATTGTGGCCAGGTACTTCACAAACAGCTTCTGATCGGGTCCCACAGGAGCATGCACATCCACCCAATAGGTGAAAGAATCATGAGAGCCTGAAAGACATGGGGACCCCTCTGATCAAAATTTGCACTGAGATTAAAGGGCATTCCTGGAAAATATCTGTGAGGGTCAAGGTTCATGGGGCCAAACATCCTTACTTACCTGGCACAGCAAGGTGTTTGAGAGGCATGGCACTCAGTTTGGAGGAAAGCGAACCCATCCAGTCGGCATTGGCACTGCCGATGCCCGCTGGCCGGGTCTTCATTCCAGAACTGACTTCTTAGTGACATCCTTCATAAAGCCAGTGCAGGTGCAATCCCAGTGAAAGACCCCCGTTATGTTCCATTTTATTAAAACTATTCTTCATTTTGAAATGTCACTAATGCAGAAATCACCCTCTGATACCAACCACTCCGAAACCAGTTTTCACGTCAAGTGTCCAGTTGCTGCATGGCGTCAGGGTGTGCTATTTGGCCACACAGCGTCACCTACAAACCAAATCCTCTTAGAGCAAAATTCCACCTGTTATCCTCCCCCACCTTCTTCTGCATTTTGGCTTAACCTGTCCCGTTTGCTCATGCGCGCTTGTAAGAAAAAACCCTTGGACGTGCGGTGATTCTTTTTCTTCAATTTTCTTTTTAAAAGACTTTGATCTTCGAACTGCATCCTTGAAATTCTGTCTATAATGACATAAGAACAAAAGAGTCATATAGCATCTCTGTAGGTGAATTAAAGTCATAGTTAAGTGCTTTGTAAGTATACCCTATACATAATAACAAGACCAATAATAATAACAATAACAACAACAACAACAACAACAACAACAACAACAACAACAATAATAATAATAATAATAATAATAATAATAATAATAATAATAATAATAATAATAATAATGATGATGATGAAATAAAAGTAATAAAAAATAATAAAACAAAAGAGCAAAGTTAATATCAACGCAGTCGACAAATGTAACAGCGCCAAATACTCCATCTACCGGCGACACTTGTTAACTGCAATATCTACAGAGTATGGCTGTAATGATGAAGAACTTACACTCGGTTACGTTCTTTGTCGTCTCAATATTTTTTAACATTTATGTTAAATGCACCTGTAAATTGCGTGCATCTGTTAGTAATATATTAAATTTATTTGATATATTCAAGAAAAGTATCATTTCGGCTTTGCCGAAAGCAAACTGAATGCTTCCGCTGTCCCATCAAGCATTGCGCACCAGCGGTCTCCCAGCGATCGCTGCATTTATGTTTGTTTCCATGGGAAAATTCACGCACAGGCGCACGCATTAACTGAAGATTGATTTTTATCCAAAGAAACGTCGTTCAAGCATCAATAAGCCAACACATAAACGGTGAGCTTTATACTTTATTTTAAAAAAATATATATACATATATATTTAAGAGTCAAGAGTAGGTGTTAGAAAAACTGATGCGCTGTCAAAACTGGCTCAACTAATTTCTTTTAGCAATACCGGATCTTTCAAAAATATGTATATTAAAAAAAAAATACATTGATTTAAATCTTTGGTAATTAAATCCTATCCTTCGATTAAAAAAATTCTTTCATAACTTGCGTTATGGTTCGCTCGGTTTTGTGACACTCAAGTAGGCTATTTTATCATCTCTACATGACACTGAAAGGTTTTATTATAGTATTTATTGACCTTGAATAGCTTCTTGGGGGTCATGTGGCCAAGATCTTAATTCCCGTTAAGTCCCTCCACAACAGATTGCCGAATGTGGAAGCTTAGTCCAGCACTACTGACCTCTGTTGTCCCGCTGATTATTGTTTCATTTAAACGTAGATACTTTATTTTTACAGTAGAGCCATAGTCAATACTGTGCTGATAACTTCTTTATTACAGGACCCTTTGACATAAATCCACTATAATCTTTTTTTTTTTTTTTTTTTAACATGTACCAGGACTGTACCAGTGGATGCTTACTCTACTTTACTATTATAAAAATAACATAAAAAGACATGGAGAAGTTGTTAGTTTTGAATTCTCTTTTGAGTCCCAACGTTACCAGAGGGAATATCTAAATATGTAAAGCATTCATTGCTCCGTTGAATATGAATATCATACATTGGTTCGTGTTGCCGTTCAAATCCTCTTGCTATGCAGGTGTGTGTGTGAGAGTGGATAACACCGAGTGTGTTGTAACATCTATTTACATCCCTGTTGGCCTAATCTGCCGAGGGAAACTGTCGTGTCTCAGGTGTTGTCAAATTGAAGAAACACGCCCCATCTTTCTAATGTTCAGCAAGTAACATAACAGATTTAATGGACTATAAAGATTATTGATTTTCTTTTTCAGCTCATATTTAGAAACGGTACATGAATGTTCCCTGTGAAACATGATTTGTTGGTTCATCTTTCCACATTGTTGTTCCAAATGATGTCTGTGCTTTAAATTCTGTTTCTTTTCTGTCATTGAAGGGGATCAAATCTTGCAAAGTTGGATGGATGTTGGTTACCGGGAGCCGACCTGCACAAGAACATGATTGCTAAACTTCAACAATTATTGAGCATCATCGTATATTGTTTAATCAAAGAGCGTTGATCCATTGAGGCCAATCAAAGGCAGCAAACCGGAAAAAGCAAAATATGGCCAGTCAACGAGACATTGCTGTCAGCCCATAACGTATTTCATGACAAAAATCAAGTGGACAAGTGGATGAAAGCATCTTGAGGGATAATGAATCGCTACACTACCCTGAAGCAGCTGGGGGATGGCACATACGGCAGCGTGCTGATGGGGAGAAGTAACGAGTCTGGGGAACTGGTAGCTATAAAGAGGTAAAGCTGTTTCTCAGTTTTTGTCTTTAAGTGTTAAACATGATCTCCCTTTATTAAACCATGTCTTTGTTGCGCCTGTAAAGCAGGAAAAAGGTAGAGGTTTGAGTTCAAATAACCAAACTGCATATAGCACTGTCAATAAACGCTAGCCAAGCAAACTGATAAACACATTCAGCATTATAGAAGAAAAATGTGAACATGTAAAAGATATGTAGCGGACATTAAAGCTGCACACAGCAATATTAATGTAATAAATAGCATTTAGCATCGGACACAAACTAAAAACATTGCTGGTTTCTTGGCATACATCCCTTTCTATCACCGGCATGGCTGCAGGGATCAATAATGGATGAGAAACCGGGGAGGTGGTGTCCTACTGATCGTTTGGTTACCATGCAAGATAATACACAGGTTCCTGTGAAAAGGAGTGAAAGTAGAGACCTGTGTCAGGTTGCTAGGTCGTGGATGGTTTGGCTGAGAAGTGGCAGATGTCCGAGGAAGAAAAGAGGATACCACTACACATGAGGAACTCTTACATCATTCTAGGTGGAGTTATCGTAACAGTGATATAGTCACTGTTTCTCTTATGGCATTTGGAGTGTGCATTTGGCTTATAAATTGATAACTTATGTGTAAATTAGGTTCAGTTTACACTTTATTTACTGTAAATGACTAAAAACCATGACTGTTTCTCAGTACTGAGTACGCAGGCGCAGTCTTGTGAACTTTTGGAGTACGTGCTGTACTTGGTCATTCTTCCTTTGACATACACACTTTCCACCTGTTGCTGGCCGAGGTGAAGTGCATTGTGGGATACCTAGCTGTCCTCAAGTTCGCACAAGTCCTGTCTGATGCTCTCTATGGGATAAAATAGGCAGAGCAGGGACACTCCTGGGAAACCTGGAGCGTACTTGGCAGGTCGCGTACTTAGAAGTGGAGCTGTACTCGGGTGGCGATCAATGATGTTTCACAAGAGCGCGAGAACGCAAGGAGATTCTTTGGACATTTAAATGCATTTATAATTCGATTTGACGTCTGATTTTTATTTTTTTGGGCAGAATGAAGAGGAAGTTTTATTCATGGGAGGAATGTATGAACCTAAGGGAGGTGAAGGTATGGATGGTGATTATATGAGCAGATTTCTCTGAACACCGTAGGTAGTCGTGGTGGAACATACATTTATTATTTATAATTTTTTACCCTTTTCACACTTTGTCCCACCAGGCACTAAAGAAGCTGAACCACGCCAATGTGGTGAAACTGAAGGAGGTTATCCGAGAAAACGATCATCTGTATTTTGTCTTTGAGTACATGAAGGAAAACCTCTACCAGCTCATGAAGGACAGGTAAAAAGAAACAAAGTAGTTTGCAGTTCAGATGTTTTTGCCACATGTAAAAAACTTGCGGCCTACTACGGTTTCAAAATGTCAGCGTGTTGTCAGGAGCCGTTTCCACTGAGCCCCCGCACCTGAAACACGGCCATATTAGACACCGCTTCTCTTGTTTTGTAATTTGAATAATCTGAAGGGATTCCATTGGTTTTCGGTGCGATATATTATATTTCTGTCACCATGCTTTCAAATATGTGCCCATGCCTTTAGGCTATCCTTTGTACACAGCTGCCAAAAGAATGAACCCTCTGCTGGAAAGCCCTGATGTTTTTCCTATTTTGGAAACCCCGAGAAGTGTGCGCTGTACTTGGCACACACCAAGAATTGACCTCTGTGAAAGGCACCAAAGCTGACAAAGCCCCTGAATGTATTTCAGAGATACTGTAACTGCGTATTCTTGCATGTTTTTTTTTAACCTTGTTATAGTCTCACTGGATTTTACAGCAGGATCTGTCAATTTTATGCTTACAGAAAAAAACTCTTCCCTGAATCAGTGAGTCGAAACATAAGCTTTCAGATTTTACAAGGCCTGTCATTTATTCACAAACATGGTAGGTGTAATGTCTTCCTATTGTGCCATTGCAACTGCAAACAAATGGTCGAATACTGCAAGATTCGTGAAATGGATGAGCCGTAAACATTTGAAATGGACCCTATTGAATGCAAAGTTATTCAGCAATGAATCAATCAAAATCTTGCAGTTTGTGAACCAAGTGCTTCATCTTCCTCCTCTGCATGCCTTTCTTTAATGGGTGTGTGGATTCTGCATGGCGGAAAACGAGAAATAAATCACACGGGAGCTCAGTCAAACTCGGGCGCTTGTTATTCACACAGACTGACAGCCAGCCTGCTTTCACCTCGCAGGCTCGACCCACGCTTCCGCGCATCCAGAACAAATGCACTTTTCAGGATTTCTCTTTGTTCAATTTTGTTTTTTTTCCCACACCCCCTCTTCTTTTCCCTCTCTTTTCTGTCCCTTCGCTTTGCGGCTAGAGAGAATAAGATGTTCTCAGAAAACGAAATTAGGAACATCACGTTTCAAGTGCTGTCTGGGTTGGTTTTTGTTCACAAGCATGGTAAGAGGCTTCCGCCTAACATCCTTTCTCTGTGTTCTGTTGTTGTCGTCTTGCAATAGTGTTGGAAATGTAGCATGACCCACAGCTTAAACACCACGAACCCATTACGTAAACACACTCTATGTAAACTGTGTAATGTTTTATTTATTAGACATGTGCTAGGGTATGACTTGTGCTGGCATTGGCCATTTAAGTCGTTTAACACGTTTCATCAGTATATTCGTGACACAGAAATAAATGAACAAAGCAGCATCTCACATTTAGAGTTATATTTTAGCAGATATCTTGTTAGTGTTCAAAGTATTACCCTTGCATTCATCATCATTGAAGCCTGGATATTCTACTTCTTCCGTCCAGGTTTTTTCCACCGGGACATGAAACCTGAGAATTTGTTGTGCATGGGGCCAGAACTGGTCAAAATAGCAGATTTTGGCCTGGCTCGAGAGATCCGCTCCAAACCTCCGTATACAGACTACGTATCGACTCGATGGTGAGAATGTCGATCATCGCCTCCTTCTGCAGTGAACCCTTTTGCATTTAAACAAGCAAAAAAAGCTGGTTGATTTATATATGTTCTCTATCCAGGTACCGGGCTCCAGAGGTCCTGCTCCGCTCTTCTAATTACAGCTCTGCTATTGACCTGTGGGCTGTGGGCTGCATCATGGCTGAACTCTACACTCTCAGGCCCCTTTTCCCTGGAAACAGTGAAGTAGATGAGATCTTTAAGATCTGCCAAGTCCTCGGCACTGTCAAAAAGGTGAGAAGATATTACATCCTTTACTAATTATTATCATTTCCATGAAGCATCATTTTTTTTTACCCTTTTAGTTGTCAATTTCAATTCTCTTTTACTTTTTTGATACTTCACAAACTTGCACACTCATGTATTTTTGTCTGAAAATATTCGATTGATACACTTTTAAAAAAAACCCTAGATCATCCTCTCATTTTCTCATTTGACAGACAGATTGGCCAGAAGGTTACCAGCTCGCGTCTGCTATGAATTTTCGGTTTCCCCAATGTGTTCCAACTCACCTGAAGACCCTCATCCCTCATGCCAGTAATGGGGCCATTGCCTTGATGAGGGACCTGCTGCAATGGGACCCCAAAAAAAGACCCTCCGCTGTGCAGGTACACAACGGCGTCTAATGATTCGGGTTATTGAGAAGACTCCAGTGTACGGCAGTGTTTTAATGGCTTAATCACGGTTCTATTGTTGCTATTTTCCATTGCCTGATGCTCTACCTCCGGTGGTGCTGCCTGTGTTACTCAACGTGACTGTCACCGTGTTGTTAGATATAATTTACTTTCCCGTAAGACAGTAAAATTACCCTGAGGGAGCAATGTAGCAGGAATCTTTCAGCCAGGAGTGACGATGCGTTTCCATTACCTCCTCATACAGGTGTCTACATCTACTGGAAATCCATTACAAAAGAAGCATTTGATGTGCATTTTAGATACACAGAGCAATATCAATTCAGTGAATGATTTTAGCCCCCCCAAAAAACAGATTTATGCAGTTAATCATTGTTTATTGTTGCATTTTTAAAGGTATAACAACTCCATCATCAGAATAAGACCCTCCATTTCTTTCTATTTCTATTTATTTTCCCAGTCCCTGCGTTACCCGTACTTCCAAGTGGGCCAGATCTTAGGACCCCATCCTCAGAGCCAGGAGGTTAAAAAAGTACAAACCCGGCCAGTCCCGCAGAAGCAGTTCTCTGAGCCCAAGCCCACTCCCCAGCAGCCTTCCTCTGAATCCAAAGCCTGCACAGACACCGGGAACCAACAGCAGCATCCGCATCAGCCTCTTCAGCAGATCCCACTTCCTCAAACTGAGACACCAGGAGGAGTCAGCAATGCGGTGAGCCTTTCTGCAATCCAGTACGATATTTATATCATTTACAGTAAAAATAAATAAATTTAAAAAAACATCATGAAAACAGCACCTTTAAGGACATAGAAATCACCAGTCACTAGGTAGCATGTGTAGATGCTCATTTATTTGGTGATTGATTTCACTCTTGCTTGTTGCTATCCTCCACTGCAGAAATCAACACCAGTAGGCAGCGAGAACGCAATAGGCGGTGGGATGGCGATGCTTAAGAGCGGCCGTCGTCGCTGGGGACAATCCAAAACCAGGGAAAGCAGGGAGGAGCTTGACTCCTCGGAAATGGCTGTTTCTATGTCCAAGAAGCCCACCCTAGCAAAGCCGGAGGATAAGAGCAGCCTCAAGGAGCACCAGCCATTGTAAGGGCTGTAACAGTATTATCTTATATGAAAATAAGTTGCTTTGTAGTTCAGACACCTGACTTTTTTTTGTTTTTTAAGGCCCAAGGCCCAGGAACCTCTCTATTCATTCAGCACCCTCACAAAGTTGCCCAGCAACGTTAAGATCAGCCAAATAGACTGCAATCTTCCAACGTCTGCTGCACGACAGCGCTACCTGAGCCAGTCCCGATATTTACCAGGTCAGACTTTAGGGTGCATTCTCATGAGTCAGCTGTAATTCCTGAAAGGAAGTTTCTATGGTGTGGAATTATGCACGGAAGCTTTCTAAGCGAAAAATGATTAGGTATATTATGCCATAAAACATTCAAATATTTTAAATAAGGTAATAAATTCAATGATTGTGCGATAAAGTGCCATCTTTATAAGTTTATTTACTCAAAGGACCTGATACACACTGCAAGAATCATGATTAACTGTGTTACAAGAGGATGTTAGCTTTATTTATGCCGACTAAAAGTGAAACGGGTGACAATATATCCTTTTTGCTGCATAAAGGGCTGATCAGCAAGAATCGGACATCTTCCTTGGACAAAGATTTGAGTGGCATGACACTTCGGGATCTGTGGGATAACTCCTCCAACAATGTAAATAGACCACTCCCTCCTCCATTAGGATTGTCTGTCGCCAGAACCAACGTTGGTAAGGACAACCTTCTAAAAGAGAGGTGTTAAGAAACTCACGTGAAATTCAACTCGCAACCTTTCAGACAACCTACATAAATACAAGACCTTGCGTTAACGCAACTGCTTTGTTAGGAGTGAGCCTCGCCGTCTGTGACTTTAGAGATGAGACCTCTGTTAGTCAGTTGTCATGTAGAGACACATGATATTGCTCCCTGCTGTGCTCTCTTCTTCTCTATCCTCCATTCTCCTCCTTTTACCTTGCCTATTCATGAGATTAAGACTATCACCGTAACATCAGATCCTCCTTAAAAGTTGTATGTGCTCATTCATTCCTTTTTTTTTCTTTCATCTTCTGATTTCCTCTTCGATGAAACTAGAAAAGAATCCCTCCAAATCCAAAGACAGTCCGCCAGGAAAAGCTGTCGTTAAAGAAAGAATACCGGAGAAATTTGACCTTTCTAAAGGTATTTCAAGGAAGAAGGGATGTGCAGCCGGGAATGTGCGGCCTGTACACATAAATATAAAAAAAATGAAACCACCATAACCACCTAGTTGCCTCAATTACTTAATATAAATGGTACGATGCTTCTTAATCTATGGAATCATAAATTAGTATGACTAGAATTTTAAATCCATACACTCACTGTCAAATATCACCAGAATGACCAGTTCTTAAAAAGGTGATGCACATTTGGATACCAACTTCTTCCCTACAGGTTGCTTGTCATGCTAAAGCTAAAAACCCTTGTAAGTGTAGCCAGCATGGTTGCTTGATATATTCGACCTGCTGCTTAACACGTGAAAGAAGCCTGCTGCTAAACGCTCAGCGGGAGACGGGAGCGCAAATACACGGTCGAAGCCGAGAACTAAGACTTCTGTCGGCTCAATAGATGATCAATTGCACTACAACCACAACGTCTTCATAAGGAACAACAGAGCTTTTCACTCATTATACTGATAACCATCACTTGGCTGCTGGTGAAGCAGATGGATGGTGTCGCTGGAACGTCTCAGCTGATCGTGATTCGTTCACTGCTTGGCTCCTCTGTAGCTGTTGCATATGTAGTAGCTGCCTTACATGCCCAATCGAATAATTAGTGCTGCTAAAGTAATGTAAAGACATTTTGTTGTGTTGATCCAGATTTTTTTGGACTACATTTTTTGTTTTTTTACTGATAGACCCATGCTGGGATGTTCTATTGTTTCTTTTTTCCTTTTAGGGAACTTTGTAAGCGCCAAATACAACCTCTCTAGTGCTTATATACCTTCATTCCAAAAGAAAGAGGTGGGCTCCGTGGGACAGAGAATCCAGCTCGCCCCCTTGGCTAGCCAGCATACAAGTAAGTTGTCTGACAGTTTTCTCCCACATGATCAAACTGGGCAGACTCACACACTGACCTTTAGCACTGTGCTCTGCAGAAATAACTGCTAACAGAACCGTGTCTTCAATATTTCTCCTCTTCCCCCTCTTTTCCTTCTTTCTTCTTTTAGCCAGTCTGTCTCCTCCTGATAACAAAGACAAACTAAAATCTGACATGCCCAAGACCAAGCCCATATCTAACTCCTCTCTAAGTGAGAGTAATGAAGGTATTTCTAACATTTGCTTAGAGTCAGCTTTGTCTTTCACACTGCTTTCCCTGTCATCTCTTGCGCGTCGTGCGTAATTTTGCGGTTTTTATGTGTGCATTTGTCTTGCAGTAAGTTATTTGAAGGCTTTAATTACATCTCTGCTGGATTTTTTTAAATTTTTGACCAGCTCACTCGTGCTTTCCTCCAGATTACGAGGCCTGGAAGAAGAGGGCAGATAGGACAGAGACGAAAGGGAGCAACTACTCAGTTCTGGGGAGAACCTCTGGGAACCTCATGACCAGTGCTCCTGCCGTGCAGCCTGTCCATGGCAGGGTGGACTGGACCTCCAAATACGGTGGAAATAGGTAGCTCAGCATTTCTCATTGAACTGCCGTGCTTTTTTTTATGCCACTATTGGATGGTTTTGAGAAGAAGTACAATCTAACTACATGTGTGGAGTCTCCACTTGGTCCTGATGGTTGCCATGAAGTTGAAACAAGTCTGGCTGTGAGACAACTTCACCAACTTTTTTAAAGGATTCACTGCAAGCCAACTCTGCTACAGAAAGAATTACTTTTTTAAATGTAGTATAGTAGTCTTTTCTACCATAGTTTTGAGTTGCTTTACCAGATAGTTTATACAAGACTTCATATGATCTTTTTTTTTTATGTGTAATGGCTTTTATGATCATACAGACTAATAAAGGCTGCACAGCCCTTTGCATTATGTTGTAAGTAAACATGTTGCAACCGTTTTAGACACAGAAATAGGGAAATTCCTCAAAAAGGACAACAAATAATTTTATATAAACAAGATAGATTTATTTCGTATTACCGTATATAATAAACAAAATAATGTCAGCATACTCCTGAAACTGACAGCATGGCAAAATCTTTCCTCCATTAAGATGTCTGTGGTTTCTGGAGCAATGCCAGGCTCAGCTTTCCCACCATCAGAAGACTGGAAGGAGAGAAGAAATCACTAGATGTCATCCCAAGTGGGGAGAGGAGATTGGGATATTTAATCACTATTAGTCAGATTCAGTCCTCATTGATACACACAGTGGGGAGAGTTGCTCCAATAAATGCAACCACAACATCTAATTATTCATTTAGTACCTTGCTCCTGCTATCAGTCCAGCTGGCATGAACTTCTTTGATGCATAGAATCGCTTTCCCATGATGCCAGTCAAGGCTCCTGACGTTGCTGTAAGGCACAAGGCAACAGTCCATCTACAACATCTTGCAAAGAAAAAAATAAAGAAGCAAAGACCCACCCAGAGACACCCAAACGTTGTCAGGGTCGTTGGAGATCTGATAGGCGCCAAAGCCCGCCAGACCACCGAAAAGAAGGCCTGCAGCCAGGGAGGGGATGCTGCCTGAGAGAAACAACAAACAGCAGCTCAGCAACTGTGTCTGACATGCACACGCATGAGGATCAGCTTAGACGAAGTTGATAATACCATAACCGACTGTAGTTTGATGCCAAATTTACATTTCAACTATGTTACTACAGTCACAATTAAATAATTTAATTAAACTACGGAAAAAACATGATAATAATGAGCCAATGCGACCAAAATCCACCTAGATTTACCACATATTAAACTTAAATAACAATTTCAGCTTGATATATAGTAAAAAAGTAAAGGAAAACACAAAGCACATGAACCTCAATTCATCATGAATGATTTTATTTTATATAAGTATAAATTTTCATTTGGTAAAGTGAAACACTTACGTGCTTTCGCATAACCAACGACTCCCCCTGATGCAATAATAGCGGCGTATCCATATCCGATCCAATCCACAGACATGTTAGATATCTGTCACAGGCCATAGTTAATTTATTATTGCGTGGTGTATGTGTTCGAAAATTAAAATGACAAACCTTACTGTTGGATTACTTACAAATGCGAAAATACAGAGTGGATTGTCTGAGTGGTGCAGCACAGAGCTGTTACAGACAACTATCTGAGGCAACAGAAGATACAAAAACATTGTAGCTTCAAGCTACTAGCTTGCGACAAAAGTCGGTATCAGATCACTTGTTCGGTTTGGCACTTGTGTCGTGAAGGCTATTATTTGTGTGTGTGTTCGTGTGTGTGTGTTCATAAGATAAGGCTAACTGCAGCCTGCACATGACACGAGTAGCACAAGCACCAGCTAGTACTGTGTATTACAATACGTGCAGGGTCGTGACGTAAATTTCGCGTTAATCGTTTTTTTCTTTCTTTTGTTGAAATAAATATATAAACTAATGATAATGTTATCTAATAAAGGGGAGGGGAGGAGGGAGTAACAATATGTAACCAACCTTGTTCTTTCAGCTTGTCCTCTGTTATAGTCAAGGGTGTTTATTCTCCGCCGAGACGAAATTATCAGCGTACGAACGACGTCAAATGGCCGATGGGAAATGTAGTCTGTAAAGCTTTGGGTCGCATGCGTTGTGCTCCTTCGAGCTGGAATTTAGGATATAAGGTGATAAAATAGCAAACGGTGCAAAACAAACTTTACAAATTTTCCACTGTGTACATGACTGAAACTATATTGCTTTTTACGAAACAAAAAAACAAACAAATAAGGCCTCCTGCCTATTTTAGCACACATGTCTTTGGACACTTAAACTCAGGCTATGTAAACAACTAATAATGTAAAAAAATTAAAAAAATAAATAACAAATCAACAATAACAATATTCGAATAAACAAATAGAATAACGATTTATCGTTGCACTATAAATGGGTCTCACAACGTAAGCTTGGTATATTATGGCAACCACAAGATGGTGATATAGGATTGTTTTATGGTCTAAACGCCTGACCAAACCACGTCTGTGTATTATTTGTCTGTAAAAACTATACCAAACAAATGCCATATGTTTCATATATAGATATACCAGGTTGACATTTTTGAAGAATGGTGACTGCTGACTATTTTGCTGGAGATTAGTTTACTGGTATAATTGACTGAATAGCTGTACGTCCACGCTGTTTTTAAAGAAATGTAATTTTTTGTTTTTGGCACCAGATGGTGCTAGGACATAACCTGTCTGCAAAGGAGGACAACGCTTGAATCGGACTTAAAACCTCTTGATTCAACAGATAACTGTGACATGAATGTCCTTCGAATAACAGTTTGCAGCACAGAAAAAGAGGGAGCCCCGTTCTTCTCTGGGGTAACCCGCTCTCGAGCTCAAACAATATTTCAGACCCCCCCATCTTTTTCTCTCTCCCTCCCTCACTCCCTCCCTCCTTCACACACACACACACACACACACA
>BJFM01000565.1:145453-173371 GCA_016586285.1 Arothron firmamentum | reverse complement strand
CGCGCGCGCACACACAGGCCATTCTGCTTGAGAGAACACGATGCAATGCGGTAATGCCTGACTGATCCTAATACGCAGTAGCCTATTTTTCATTACATGGTTTCCAAGTGCATCAAAACTGGCTGCACCTTTTTTCCCCTCGCTGATGGAATTTACTGTCAGCGTTTCGGGGCAGCGGCGAGAGATGAGCGGAGGAGGCTGGTTGGAAGGAGGGGGCTTCTGCGTTGGACGGTTTTCATGGTCAAAAGATCGTGGCTATATATGTCTGCACGGTCATTAAAAAAAAATGAAAGGATGGAGCGTGCAAAGGCCTGGTGTCGAGGACGATACCAAGTCATTTCGGGGATAAAGAAATGGAAAAAAAAAAATCCAAGTCGTGTGATAATGCAGGTTTAATAATGTCTAATCATTTTCTTTCTTTCTTTCTTTTTTCTGTGGGAAAAATGTTAAGGTTGTCGGGGTTTCTGACGGGAAGGTTTTCGAGGCGATTTGTCAGGTCGAATCAAAGCGCACTCGATCAAACGCAGAACGATTTCTATTTCCTCTCCCTTTCTGTCCTTCCCCATTCCTTATTTTTTTAATCTTTCTATCTGCATATCAACATGATAATTGGCTTCTTATATTAGCAATCTCAAGAGTTCGTTTAGCCCCTATTGTCTCTATTAGGCTCTCCTGAGCCATTAATGTCACAAGTGATCTATCCAAAGGCGCGCAGTCCCCCTTTGTCTCTTGCACACCAGAACGGTGGAAAGCCCAGCAGTGGTGATCTCCACTCGGTTTGAAATCACACACGGGCCACGGTGTTTTGCCAGAGACACTAGATTTGTCACAATAGGTAGTCTCTACCAAATATCCAGTATTTTCTGTGGCGCAATGACGAAAGGAACTCAGTTCGTTATTATTACTATTATAATAATCGCATGTAATTTCTTTATTTAATTCATGAAATGAATTAAATGGGTTTCACAAGGCTCCCCTTCTCCTGTTCCTCATCCTTCTCCTAGGTCCGGTTTCTTTATCGAAAAACAACAACATCTCAGCCATCCCCATAAACAAGGACGGACTTTTTGGAGGGGTGACAAACCCCAACGAGGTGTTCTGCTCGGTCCCGGGTCGCCTGTCCCTACTGAGCTCCACATCAAAGTACAAGGTCACGGTAGCGGAGGTGCAGAGACGCCTCTCGCCGCCCGAGTGCCTCAACGCCTCCTTGCTCGGCGGCGTGCTGAGGAGGTGAGTGGCTATGGAAAGAATCTATGTACCTGCGTGTGTGTGTTTTCGAGAGTGTCTGAACTCTGTCTTGTGTGAATCCCCCCCCCCCACCAAGAATAATTAAAATCGACCAACCATGACACCTAACGCCTGCATTTAAAGCAAAAGGAGTCTTTTAAATTTCATATTAACTTCTCTCTCTCTCCCCCTCTCTCTCCCTCTCTTTATCTGCTTCTTTCTCTCAAATTAATGCAGGCCTAGTCTGTTTCAAGCCCAACTCTATATGCCCACTGAAGGCATTACACATGAAAACATTGGTCTCCAGTGAACTGTCGACTGAAGTGCTGCACACACGCAGCCAGTAATAGTCCTGTAATAAGGCCTTTATTTATTCATTTTGTACAGTATTTGTCTGCTGGAGAGAAAGGGGCTTATTAGTATTATCTATAGCTTGTTTCGACGACATAACAGAAGGTAGAGAGAGGAAAATGCAAGCATTTTATCCCTAATTAGGGAGAAAGAAACACATTTGACCCATGAATGACACGTTTACATTTCACATTCAATATCTATACCAAGTAAATCCCAAATGATTGGATGCACTGATTGAAAAGTTTGCATATTTGCTTGCCAGTTTTATGTATTTGAATTTGTGTTTTGTTTTGGTGCCACAGGGCCAAGTCGAAAAACGGAGGAAGATCCTTAAGGGAGAAGCTGGATAAAATCGGCTTGAATCTACCTGCGGGCAGACGCAAAGCAGCCAACGTCACCTTGCTGACGTCACTAGTGGAAGGTGAGCCTGCCGCCGTAAATCTCGTTCTCACTCTTGCAGTTCCCGCGATATTAGATCTGGACCGGAATCAGGCCCTCCCTCCCTCCCTCCATCTCTCTCTCTCTCTCTCTCTCTCTCTCTCTCTCCCCCGTTTCTTCCTCCGTGTTGGAAATCAGCATATGCGCTCATCCGTGTAATGTGGAGCGACTTTGCAGCGCAAGTAATAAAGCATGAAGGATGTGTGTGTGTGCGTGCGTGTGTTTGTCTGTTGAGGGAGAGAGAGAGAGAGAGAGAGAGAGAGAGAGAGAGAGAGAGAGAGAGAGAGAGAGAGAGAGAGAGAGAAGGGAGAGAATGGTGCTGGTAATTCTCGTGGCTTTGCAGCGTTGGCCCTCGCTTTTCACACTTGGTCCACGGCTGGCCTAGTTTATCCATGAATTTGTGCTGAAGTCCAGTTAATTATTGAGTACGGCCTGTTTATTGGGCACCACTGAGCTGTATCCCCCGTGGATGAGGAGTCGATCGATTTATTAACCTCGCATTGTTTCAAACATTAATACAGCCCTGGATTAATTTCATCTCATTTTTGTTCGTTTTTAACGGGTCCTACTTTTTTTTTTTTAAACCATCGAATTTGTTTCATATATGCAAACATGTCGTCCACGCTGATCTGTCGATGACTGTCTGTTTTGGCCTTATTAACGCATAGATCAATCACATATAGTGAGCCAAAGTATAGGTGTTCATACGCGGAGAAATCTATTTTCCGCGCGGAGTTGGGTGCAGTGGTATTTGGTGTGCAGCGGATTTCCAAAGGTGAAAGCCTGCGTCGGTCCATTGGCTCCTGTTAATCATTATTACGGAAGAGTCGAGCGCAACGATCGTGCTTCTGAGAAATTTAGAGCTGTATTGTAATGAGTCCGGAGAAATATAGGATTCTGGGTAATACGACCTGGTGGCAGGTGTGTTTATGTTTGCGTGTGTTAACATACACGTCTGATTGCAGCCGATTGTTATGTGAAGGAGCAGCGCGTTCGCTGAAGTGACGTTATTGGTTATGATCTGCTCCATTCAGAGAAGATGAGTTTACTGGATTCTGCTAATTGGCACATATGTTCTTTTTTAAGGCCTAGAAATAAACCCCCCCAAAACAAATCGGGAATTCCAATTACAGTCTTGGAGGAGAAAGAAAAATATCAGCCGACAGGAAAGGCTCAGGAAATGGAACTTAAAACAGTCAGATATGATAGACTTTCTATAATCTCACTGGTAATCAATGACTTGGTATTTAACACGACGTCCCGGATACATATTACATCTTTTAATGCTTTCTCCTCCACATTTCGCCGTTCTCACGGTGTGAATGGAACCTGACGCGTATTGACAGCTCGCAGGCCTCTCCGCTCCCATCATCATCATTATCATCATCATCATCATCATCGTTGGGAAGACACAGGTGCTCTAACCCCGCTGTCTGAGCGCTTTAACGGGGCGCGCACGTCAGCATAGAGCTAATCACGTGTTAATTCAAGCAGGAAGTGTCTGAATTTGGTGTAACCACATTTAACACACATTCATTTTTTTTTAACCCCCTCTTGCACCTTCTCCCCCCCCCTCCCCCCTCCCTCCCAGGCGAGGCGGTACATCTTGCCAGAGATTTTGGTTATGTATGCGAAACCGAGTTCCCAGCCAAGGCGGTAGCTGAATATGTAAACCGTCAACACACCGACCCAAACGAACAAGTCCAAAGAAAAAACATGCTGCTGGCCACGAAGTAAGTGCTATTATCACATTTCAGCGAGTACACGTATGGCACACACGAGGGTTGTCGTCATTGCTTCTTGTCAAATTAAAAATGATGCAATTAAGCAGAAATAATTTAGCATAATTTTATATCGAATGCTTGCTTAGATTATTTTTTATACACGTAATTCTAATCATTAGTGGAATTCGATGCACAGGAAGCAGACAATAAAAATGTCTGGGTCTTTTTCCTCCACTTTACTTTAGTGCGCTTTGACACTGACATATTTCTGGTTCTCATCAGCGCTACCGCTGCACTTTCCCCCCTTTTTTATTGCGCTTTATCAGAAACACTAGTATGCTCTTTTTACACAGAGGCCTAAATTTAATATCAGTGACCGACTGCTGCTTTATTCAAACTGCTGTCTAATGTAACTGCTTATGAAAATCTTCTGAGATATATTAAAATACCCATTTGGAGATTGACGCGCTTCCCTAGAACGCAACGCATTTTTATAAACATTTCAAAATACATAACACAAGTCCAGTGTGCGCTGGGTTAGATGCACCAAAGGTGACTCCACGAGTTGAAGCGTGTTTAATTTTGCCCGTTTTTTTTGGGCTGTTTGCCTGTTTAATTCTCAGACAAGCCAAACAGAATCACCCCCTCCGCCCACCAACACACTTCTTAAATAACATTAAAATATGCTGCCAGTGAGCTCAGAGGTTAATTTCCACCTGTTTGTAGCTGCGGGACATTTTCTCATTTTCTTTGGCCAAGTGTTATTTAAAAAAAAACAAACAAACAAACAAAAAAAAAACACAACAGTGACGCATTTCCAGTCACATGAAATTAAAAATAAATTAATAAATTAAAAACGAGGCTGAAGATTTTTTGTTCTATTTTGCGATTTTTTTTAACAATGAAATACAACCAGAGTATTTTATATTTTTAATTGTACAGACTGTGTTTTTGATCAGGTTATTAAACTCCACACACAGTGAAACGGCTAGGACATTTATGCGCCCTTCTCTCTGTTTTAGGCAAGTCTGCAAAGAGTTCACAGACCTGCTGTCCCAGGATCGCTCGCCACTGGGGAACTCACGGCCGCAGCCTATTCTCGAACCGGGAATCCAGAGCTGTTTGACCCATTTCAGCCTCATCTCGCACGGTTTCGGGGCCCCAGCATTGTGCGCGGCCGTCACAGCCTTTCAGAACTATCTGACCGAGGCTATCAAAGCCATGGACAAAATGTACCTCAACAACAACCCCAACGGTCACTCAGATAACGGCACTAAAGGAGACAAAGACGAGAAGCACAGAAAGTGATGTTTCTACCCCACCATCACCGAGGGCCAGACCCCCGGGCCCTTCTTCCACAGCGACCCACAAATCTCCGTCTCGCCCCGCCCCCTCCCATCCAATATAAATGTTATAAATACCTTATAAATACAGTTGATAAAGTTAAAGACGCCACTTCCTGATCTTGCGCGGTTGTACTTTCTTTTTCTTTTTTGGATTCAAGAGGAAACGACGCAAGAATCTCCTTCCAACATCTGAACCATGCGTAAAGTTATTTTTAAAACAGACAAAAAGAGGAAAAAAAAAAAAATACCTGTAGCGGAACAGCTCATCGGCGAGGAAAAAAAAGGTGTACTGCCTCTGCCAGAGGACTTTTTATGTACTACCCTTATTTTTATGAGCTGCAACGAATGGACTGAAACCCAGCTACCCTTCCCAGTACTCAATTTTACGATTGTGACAAAAAATACGAAGTTAAAAGAGGATGAATTCTTATCAGTATTGTGAATAATAAACTTGAAAAACACAGAGAAATCCTGCAGAGCTTCATGTCATGACTTCAGTTGTAGACTCTCACTCTATCCAAGCGACCAACTTGAACTTTTTGAATTTCAACACGATTCGCGGTTATATAAGGGAATCAGTGTTCATGTATGTATATATTTATTTATGTGTAATTTAATGGGAATTGTAAATATGGTGCGTCTGTTGAAACTTCTTTTTTTATTTATCTGGTGCCTCCTGTTTTAGTGGGTTTGAATATTCAGTTAGTTCTTCATGTGATTTTATGGTTCTTAGAAAACAGAAGTTTTTTGGGGTACTTTTTATTTCTCTGGGATATTTCAATTCAGCCCTCTTGTAGCATGTTGAGGCGACATTGAAGCAAGTGAACAAATTTAATAGAAATAAACTTCCATTTCTCTCTATATGTCATCCTTACTCAATTTTATTTTTCATTTGAGACGGTGTACGTGAGAAGATGAGGAGAACAGTTTTTCTTTCGTGTGTTACTATTTTCGTTTTGATACTAAGCTTTTATGTGTTGTGCCAATCAGAGTACGTTTCACCTCTTGTTCTCACCTTAAAGCACCATAAAAGCAATAAATGGAAATTGTCCTTTTTACATGTTGGAAGGCATTCAAAAAACAAACAAACAAACACAAAAAAAAACACAAAAAAACCCCAACATTTTTTGGGACCACCTGATATCTTGTCATGTCCGATAATGTCCAAAATTGGAGGCGGTTTTAGCTGTATTGTATAGATATGTGCTGGCAATAGTTCCCATGCCTGTCAATGTATTATAGTCCTTTGTTGCCCAGAAAAAAATAAATATTTGATACGCTTCATCTGGATTTTTATTCGTATATTTTATAATTTTTTTTTTTAGTTACTGCGGGTGTTTTTTCTGTTCTGTTTCGCTCTTGTGTTTTTCCCATTCTGAACGGCTACAGTAATTGAGTTTAAATCTCCCCTGACGATTGCTCCTTGCAATAAGCAGCTGAACTCATTGTTTCCCTCAAGTATAATAAAAAATATCTTACTTTAAACTCCCTAGTTCAGAGCACAGGATCTTGTGCAGGCCAAATGGCGCACAACAATGGATATATTCGCGTTTGAAGTGTGCAGCGCCACCCCTCCAGCTAAAACCCTTTGAGATGTATATAGGCCTGGTGTTCAATGTTTGGTTGTTATGGGCTATATTTAGCACCCTCGCCTTTATTCTGCGCTGGAGCTTTATTCAAAGACGTGCATCAAATATTTGTTATGTTGTTTGCCTCTCACTGTAGGCTAATCAATGGACAATCAGCGCTCGGTGTGTCGTATTCATGCGCATATTCCGATCCAATCACGCACTTGTGTAAGGAATCTGCTGCACCAGCTGGGTTGGTGCAGTCGTATATGCTGGGTTTTGGTTGAGGGAGTCAAACATGCCCATTTCAGTCAGACTGCAACTTTGATGCTGGCCTTTATTTTAGAGCTGCAGAGAGCGATGCATTGCTTTTGATTTTGATTGTATATCGATGGCGTGGCACCTACACAGCTCCAAATCAATCTTGGGTGTGATTTTTGTGTGGTGATATATGCTTCTTGGTAGTGTTTCTTGCTTGCCCCTACATTTCATTGTCTGGTAACCATGCAGTTTAAAATATTTGTAAGCCCCCCTCCACCACCGCCACACCCTCATGCTTTTTTTTTTTTTTTTTTTCCAATATTCTCTGCAGCCATATTTATTATCTGTAGGCTACTATTTTCTGGACCTGGTTAAATTCGAAGGCAGTTGTTTTGCAAGAGGGTGAATGAAGCCTAACTGTACATGTCCTTGGCATAATTGCGATGCGCATTGCTGGAGCAGGTGAAGCGAAGCATTGTCTGTCAGGCCCTGTTTTTGTTGGCTCAGTCTTCAGTTTGTGTGTGGGATCCTGTCCTCAGGCACAATAGCTCACTCATAAAGGGGAGAGACTACCAGGCTGCTCCTGCCACGTTGAATGTGAGGAAGGGGGTAGCATAAACATTCACTTTAAGGGAAAACAATCGTATTAAAACAGTTTAATACGTTGAGGAAGATCCTCACGTGTGTCATTAATGCTAATTTTATTTAATATATTTATCGGGGTGTACTTGAAAACAGGTTTTGCAGGGTGAAACGAAAGCATTTGAAATAGCGCTATCCGCAACAATGGCGGATATTTGTACGCTTTATTGGTATAAGATGAGGAAGATTTCTGGGACATTAATTCTATCTTTCTGTGTAATGGAATTTGAAGAGCCATGAGCAATAGTCATCTGAATTTGGTTAATTCAATCCATAAGTGCTGCTTGTCTCAACTACACCAATTACTACCTAATTATCGTATATGGTAATTAATTAGCGAAAGGCCCGTTGTTGTCAAACAGGCAGCACAACAGGCGGCATAATAATTATAATAATAATAATAACAAAAAATAATAAAACAGGTTTGTTCAGTTCAATATATCTTAACACTAACTTTAGTTGACAAATCTACGTTTTAGTTTTAAGCACGCGTAATTGAGCTTGATGGTAACTTGCCAAATAGATGTTTAAAAACATGCGCTAAAGTTCTGTTCGTGGTCAGAGAATATGTAGCCCATGCTGTTGCGGTCAGTGCTTGATGACAGGAGAGTCTGCATGGCCTAATTTACCCTGTAGCGCCAACGCTACTGCAGCGCGCAGCGAAGCGCTTGTGTGCAATGCTTTGGAGCTACATGGCAGAAAGCCTACAAGGCCCGGATTTGTTCACTGCACCACCGCAAATGTTACATTTGGTATGAGTGGAATTTGATTAAAGCCCCGCCGTTCTCCTGACATTTAAACAGAGGGGTTTGATTCTGACGGGGATGGAGGCAGTTTCTGATCATTATTGCGCAGCAGTTTTCAGGAAAGAGAAAATATCTGCTTCTGCAAAGTGGGAACGCTGGGGAGCATTCTCACTGATAGAGAAGAAATCTTGGAAAGACAAATTATAAAATGCAGAAGATTTACAATTTTACTAAAGAACCCGCTTTGGTGTCAATTAAACCTCTGTGTGCTATAAGTGGTTGGGACAACACGCGGGGTTTCCTCCAAATGACATTTGATAGGGGAATCGGTGTAATCGAATTATGGGACTTTAAAGTTTGCAGTGAAGCGCGAAATGGCTAATTGTCCTCAACTCTGACATTATTGGTCATTTGGAACTGTGCGCCCCCCCTCCACCTCCACCCCTCCCCGCCTGGCGTTGACCCCCTACGTGGGCCCCTCTACCCATTCTGCGAACCAGGGCTCAAAAGCCAAGAGAGGTCAACGACTCCACCAAATCATCCAATCACCCATGATTACTTGAGACATCCAGTAATCGATTAGAAAACATTAAGCGACCACGACTAAACATTGGGGTTCGCGAGTTCCCTAATTTATGCACGTAATATATGTAATTGTGAGGTTTGGGGGAAATTCTTTTACAGCACATTGTTGTCCCCCCACTCACCTATCAAGCTTTGGAGCCTGTCGATTTCACGCTGTTGTGTATCCTCATATATATCTAAAAAGGAGCGGATTAAATTTGCGTTAATGTTTCCCCATTCGGTTAATGCATTTTTATATTCGAGTTTTAGTCATCCTCCCTCTTTCTCTGCCCGTCTCCGTGCGCCTCTCCCTGCATCCTCTGCAGTCAGCCAGGGGGGGAGTGTCGCCCCGGGCCAAACATATGCTTCTTTCCATTGCACTAATCCAAATGCAGCGTGGAGGAATAATTGCTCGAGTGGCCGTGGCTTCGCAGAGGCTTTGTCCCTCGCTGGCTCCCGTCAGCCAGGCACACGCCATTTCAATCAACTTTCTCTCTCTCTCTCTCTCTCTCTCTCTCTCTCTCTCTCTCTCTCTCTCTCTCTCTCTCTCTCTCTCTGTATCAAACTCAGACCTTTTATCAAACCAGGGCCTCACGCTTCATAAGCACATAGCCACATCTCTTCCTCCACCCCGCACCCCACCTTCCACCTCCCCCCCCCACACCTCCGCCCCCTCCCTCCATGTTGTTGTTGCTGCTGTCAGGTCATCATATTTGGAGCACCATCTTCATTAATATTGACAGCGCACCACGTTGGCAGTCGTTCTTGGCAAAACGGTTGCGTGAGCAATGATGACTGCAAATGACTTTTTGGTGACTTTTGACAGCGCATTGGACTATTTCCGGCGTTTCAAACACCGCAAACACCAAGTAACGTACCGTGAAACGAATTTGGCCATTTAAAACAGAAACTATGGGTAATATATGTTGGTGTTATCTTAAAATACGTGATACACGGAACATCCCCAATGCTGAAGGCCACTTTTATACTACTTTTCATTCTGCTCATATTAATAACGATAACCTTTTGGCAATTCAAGCCACTGCAATTGAATTTATCTTAAAATATTTCGAAATATTTTAGGGTGCGTTAAATGCAACAGATTCTGGTCTATATTATTTCACTTTCCAAAATAGTTAATTAATTGCAAAAATATTTCTGACTAAATGTGAATCGCGTTGCTGCAACACTGTGTCGCATTTTTTCCGGTATTGTGCAAATCAGTGTTAAAAAAAAAAAAAAATCGAGATCGACATCACATATTTCCATGGATAAAACAGGAGAGAAGGGGGGGGGGGGGGGGGTACAGGAGGATAGTAGCAGAGAATGCTGGTCGTGGATGTCTGACTGAATTAATAGACATGATAATTCACACTATTTCATAGTGAGCTATCTGTTCCATCACAGCAAAATAAAAGGGTCACTGCGCAGCTGTGGCAAACCCCAAGCGTTATTATGAAGTTTGATGATAGACACCCCCTCCTCTCTCATTTCCCCCCTCCTCTCTCTTTTTTTCTTCTCTCTGGTAGTTCGCTTCAGGCCAGCAATAGCTTCGGGCCACGCCGGTGCCTCCCCATGATAAAGGACTTAGGCTCTGTCTGCGCGCAAAGAAAGCCGCAGCAGCTTCTCTCTCCAGAACCTAATCAACTCACTGGCTTGGCCCTTTAACGATTGCTACACACCCCCGCCTCTGTCTCTGTATCTCATCCCTCTCTCTCTCTCTCTCTCTCTCTCTCTCTCTCTCTCTCTCTCTCTCTCTCTCTCTCTCTTTTCCCCATTCTCTTTCTTCTCTTTTTTTGGTGACTGAGTTGTGAGCGCTGTAACATTATGTGAAGTTGGCACTATGTACAATAAATGTTTCATTCGTTACATTACACGTATTATTTGTAATTATTATTATAGTTTTTTATTCGTATGTTGTTTATATTATATATTTACTAATATTAGATATTTACTAACTTTTACACATAAAATGCAAAAGCAAGCCATTGTCATCATCATTATCCTCATCAAAAATCAATAAAACCTACTCCAGAATCCCTGCCTCATTGATTTATCTTTATTTGGTGATTTCATGTTCCCTCTGACATTACTGACTGTCCTTTTAGTTTCATGGGGGTGACAGTAGGCGGTGGAGAAACAAAAGAGGAAGGGGCTGAGGCAGGTGACAGAGGTCATGCTAATGCTGTAGATCAGATGAAGCTCCAGAGGTCGCGGCTACTTTCCTCATTGCTTGTTTGTGTGTTGGTAATTACGTGCATGAAGAAGCGTGGAGTGACAGGATGTGCCTGGTCATGAGCACGTGTCACCTGAGTGATGATGGGGAAAAAAAAGCACATTACTTTTCTTAGGCTTTTTTAACCCGTATGAGAGGCTGCATTTTATTGTTGTAACTTGTACTATCATGGGTTGTTTTTTTGTTTGTGTCCAGCACTTTTGTTATGAATAGAACAGTCTCGACCCACAGCAGAAGTAGACAACACAACAGTTGTAAAATAAGAAATTTACTAATTAAATGTGAAAGCAAAGTAACAACTAGAAACAAACAAAATCCCAAGGTAAACTAGGACAGAGTTTTCAGAAGACACAAAGACACTAGATTAACTAGGAAAACCTTCTAAAAGTAACAAAAAAAAAGAAGCTAGATAAACTAGGAAAACCCTCGAAGAGCAACAAACAAAAGATACTAAATTAACTTGGAGCAAAACCAACTGGAACATGAACAACACACACGCTGCACGCGAATGGCGAGAACCAACGTTCTGGCAACAGGAACCTGAGCGACCTGGCCTTAAATACAGATACTGATTAGATTGGTTTCAGGTGTGCCACAATCAGTCAGGAAATGAAAAGTAAGCACAGCAACAACATAGGAAACAGAACTCACTGAGCACAAAATAAGAGCATCAGTCCAAAATGTTGCTAAGTGTTTCAGCTATAGTACACTCTGCTTTACAAATAAGAGTGAGCTGAGTTGAGTTAAAAAGTCAATCAAGAGGTTAATGATGCAATTCTGATTCTGTTTAATCTCATGGTAAAGAGGCATTTCAGGTATTGGACCCAGACATTATAAAAAGGCTTTTAATGTTCTTGGAATAATAAATAAAAAAAAGTGAGTAAAAACACAATATTTGACCCCAATAATTTCCCCCCATGTTCAGAGTCCTTTAATTTTTACATTGTTTATTCACCTCAACAAAACATTTTGAAATGAGACATTCAGGAAAATGTGCTGACATTTTTTAAAAGATATTTCTGCTGGTTGGTAATTAGATATATATATATATATATAAAAAATGAAATACTTATCAAATGAAAAGACCAAAGTCGATACCAAAAAGTGACTGTCTGTGGTCCTCTCTAAAATTGACCTCACTTTTTAAAACAGATGGAGATTGTTACAATTCACAGGTTATTTCACTTCTAACTTTCCAGTTTCAGTGAGTGATGAGGCACAATTCTAAACATAGTTGACAATGTGACCTTTGCACTTATGTCAAGGCTTTATTGTATTTCCAGAAACAAAAGAAAATGTATTTAGATTTTTGCTTTTGAACTGTGTTCAGCTTTAGTAACTGTTCTGACTTTTAACTTGCAGCAATAAATTAAAAAAATTGTAATTGTTTATGACGGTGCAGGAGTACAATAAAGTTTCCCTGCCCTTCTCAGTAAAGTAATAACTTTACAATAAGCTGCCACATTATTAGCTTAAAGGAGAATCTTGTACAGTTGAGGGCTAAAGAGCACAGTCTGGCCTCTTAGAGCCTGTGAAGAAATGGTTTTGATCTTACCACAGGCTAAACACTGCCAACAGGACTTGACATTCCAGAACAATTTCCCAATTACCTTTTGACATGCATATTGACACAAACGCGCAAAACTGTAATTTTCTCTCTGAATTTGTTAGCTTGAGGGGCTCACTTTCATGCCAGTGGATTGTCAGATGTGTTGTTCTCTCTCTCTCTTTTTCTCTCGACTTATGATGGTCCTAAAAAAGGATTCCCTCCTGACAGCTGGAAAAACGAAAAGGCCATTTTTAAACTGGAGGGGGGGGGGATATGAACTTTCATGAGGCTTTGTTCATTAAAAAAAGTGATTTTCTGCCAATATTAAAATGCAGTTGAAGTTTCCGCTGAAGTCGTCTTGTGCATGTGCATGTGTGTAATTTTTGAAGCGGTTTCTACTCATGGTTCACGGTCTTTGGACGGAAGTAAATGTGATCTGATAGCACGCTTCCACAAACAAGTTTCATCAAATACCACCGGAGACTTGTGTGCCAAAAACCTCAACCTTTCCCAATAAACTCGGAGAATTTCACAAACATGTTGTCTCTGCTCCGTCAATCTCGAAGGCTCTGGCCAAACTCAACATGCCACATGACACTGAAATGCCATAATCACTGGGATGTTTTCTGGAGTTTGAGATGCCCAGGCAGCAATGACAGGAGAGAGGACGATGGCCGTGTCATCGCGAGCTTGTCATCGCGGCCGCCTTGATTGGCACATGCTCGGCCAAATTACAGGAGCTGGTGTTGACGGAGGGTTACCCTGAAAGTCCCAGCCGTTTGCTAACAGGAACCCCCGAAAACTGGGTCAAACTTAGGCTTTGCTTTTGCCCTGAGCCCCGTTGCTTCAGTTGGGAAGAGGAGCCCCAGGCCTTAGAGTGTGTAAGTACGTCAACCTCACATTAAGGTACTGATTTCCCGAGATTTATATATTCACAGCTTTTAAAACAATAAAGTTTTTCTACCACTTTTCACAGCATGCTAATATTTGGGTATATGAACATGTTTCATTTCGCCTTGTGACATCATCTTCTCATTCTTGTAATTACTGTTAGTTGGAATGTAGCAAAAAAAAGAAAGAAAAAGGTAATAGGAAACACAGATTAACGGCAGATGAAATATCAGAAAAGAAGAGAGGAAGCCTGCGATAGATTTTCACTAACTCCCATGATCCCACAATTACATCATGAAACTTCAGGTTTTGTTTCAATTGTTTTGACTGACAGCACGAACAAGAAGAAAAAAAAAAAGAAAGTCTGTGTTGTGAGTAAAACATTTGGTTTGGGTTTGAATTTTTATCTCTGTGGCTAATGACAAAAATGATCATTTGAGAATGCGGCTGTAGCGCCAGCACCGCTCCCTGCCCTTCTCTAATGCAAGTTGGATATTTTTGAGTATATTTCCAATTGTTTACTTTGAGCTTATTATAATTACATCCCATACGTGGCAAACTGTGCACTCGTGATGGTGTCATATCAGTTTATGATATGACAAAATGTTTTAGAAACTACACTTTCATCTGGAAAATTTTTTTTTTTTTAAAACTAATCTCAGCATCATGTTTCATGGAGAGAATGAAATTCAATTTTGTCTTGCCTGAGAAATCAAACAAGATCTCTAAATGTCTCACTGGTCCTGTTGGGAGACCACATTACAGTGTGGTCTGTCGGTTTCCACCTCTGGTAATTCAGACTTGTGCGACCTGATTCCTCTCAAATCCTAAATTTCACAAACATTAATTTACTTAAAATAATCTTTTACATCAGAGAATGAAATTTAGGTGTCAGAGCTGCAATAACACCCTTTTCTCTTTGTTCAAAAGAAATTCTAAAGCAGACCCAAATATGCAACCGAAATCAGCTCTTCAGCAGTCGACTGAATTAAATCAACCACAACTAAGGGCCGGGGCTGAACGCCAAAGTTCTGCAGTGGCAGCGCCGTGTTTAACACAAGTTCTATTAAAAAGAGCCCATTACTACGACTGAAGAAAACGCCGCCCGGGGCCTCTCTAAAGTGTTGAGAAAACCTCATTGATAATTAAATGTTGGTTACCCCCGGTATGCATCGCTCCCACTCTTTGCTTACCAATCAAACCTCCACCCAACACCGCTGCCATTTGCTCTCTCCTCTGTGTTTATCCAGGAATCACACAGCCCTCTAATAGGCATCAATTAGAACCTATGGGGGCTCTGGGGTTAATTATTCTCAACACAATATTTGATTGAGCGTATTTAGAGCAGTTACGGTGACAGGGTGAGTAGATAAGACCACCATCTTTGCTGATGCGCTCTACAAATAAAAGCCCCCCCCCCACTAACGTAGAAGAGGACTTTCCAGTTTGATTGGGATCCATCATCATTTAAAAACCAGGATTTGCGTGCTCGCTCATTCTGCTCACGCCGATCTCTCAAGGTGGCATGAGAATATAGATGGCAGGATAAAAGAGCCGACTGTTTAATAATTTCTACTGCTGAATAATCTCACCCACAGCAAAATAACAAGAAATGCCCCAAATGCGTTGGAATCTTCCTTGTGAAGTAAACAAACAGAAAGAAGAAGAAAAAAGAAAATCGTTATGCACGTTCTTTAAAGTGCAAAATTGAGAGCATGGCCATCAATAATACAATAACACGCATGTGTATGTGTGTGGCGGTGGGGCAAATATGGATTCAAGCTGCTCTCTTGGATAGCAAACAGGAAAGAGAGAGAAGTATGGAAAGAACAGGGCAAAAAAAAAAGGGCAAAAAAAAAGCAGTCAGCATCAGATTCATGCCGGGCAAATAGATGGTAATCATTATGCCCAAATAATATCTCTCCTTAGTCACACAGCAAAGAAGCTCAGACACACAAGTAAGTTGGGAACAAAGCATTTGACAGGTTGCTAATGGATCGCTGTAGGCCCATCTGTTTTACTGCAAATAGAGAAATGGTGGCATTTTGATTTGGCTGTTGAAACTGTTACCACTGTCACTGTAAACAATAATTGTCAAACATATTTACCTCGCAATCGCTTTAGCAGATGTTCCGCTTTTTGTTTCAAGCGGCTTTTTTGTGTGTTGTATCTCCCCTCTGCAGACACACCACACGCCCCCCCCCCCCAACAACACCAACTAGAATATTGAGCAGGTATTTGCAAAAGGTGCTCGAGGGCACGAGGGTGCGAGGGATTGGGTAGGGTAGGGCGGCGAGGAGAGGGGAGGGAAAGGGAGAGCGAGAGAGAGACAGAGAGAGAGGGGCGGGAGGAAGAGATTATCTGGGTCCTTCATCACCAGCGCACCCTCCTCCTCTTGCTCCTGCCCATCGTGGAGCCCTGAGGGCCCGGGGAGGCGGTCCTGTGCCTCGCAGTCATGCAACCTCTTTATCACCCTAATCTGTTAATTGTAGGCGCTCAATTGGCACATGGTGGCTTTTTATTAGAGCCTCCCAACATAAACCAGATAGAGAATGTAGCAAAAATGTTGCTCTTGTTGGTTCATGTGATTTCAGAAATGCATTCTTTACATTAGCATTCTTCTTTTAAAAGGATCTGAAAGAAACAACAAGAAAAAAAACAAAACAACGCAATGACACCCAGAATCTATGACATTAAAAAAACAGCAATACAACAAAATTTACCCACTTTATATGTTTTGTATCATATAAGCTGAGACAAAGTGTTTTATAAGTAAAAATAATGTCCCGTTTCTATCCCCCTTAATGTTTTGAGCCTTTACTTCAGGTAAGTGATTGGCAGATTTGATCTGAAGCGTTCAATTCTCTCCCCTTTTTTTTTGCATTGATCCTCCCTGTCTGAGCTGACTGGGCCAGAGGTCCCCCTCTGGTCCCGTCCAGACTTGTCTCTCTTTTCTTGACTGCTCCCACCCCGCCATCCCCTGCAATTTCTCTGCCTCCTCTTTTGTCTTGTCAGATTTGTGGTTTGTAGCAAGATGGCTGAGACGTCCACAGGTCTTTTTTTTTTTTTTTTTTTTTTTAAATAAAGGGGTCAGGGGATTTACTCAGACACAGATGTGAACGTGCTCTTCACCAGCATTCACACACATTTGGTGCTCTCTGTGGTCTAAACAGCTTGTGTTTGTTGTCAAAAGACTGATTAGGAAAAAGACCACTCTGTGCTGGTGCTCCTAAATCCCAACATTAGCTCAACAGCAGCTCAGCTGTAATGAATTGCCATTTCCTTGTGCAATTTCAGCGGTCTACCAACAAAGCTTTAGTGACATGGCCAAGACTAATTTACAATATAGTCACATCAAACACCTTTTTTTTTTTTTTAACAAAGCAAATTTCTAAAAATGACTTGGATAAGAATGAAAATTCAAGTGAAAACAACTCTTTCAAACATACAATTTTGCCCAGGTTCAATGCATTAACATGTTTGATATCAGAGTACAAAAGGGAGGGTGTTATGCTTTCAACGAACTGTTACGTCATGAATCCGACACAGAAATGCAGACCTGCAACCTAGTGACAGAACAATGGAGTGAGCGATTTATGGCTGGCTATTAACAACTCTGGCTTTCAGGCCCCCATACTGGAAACAGGTGTTTTATGAGTCTGCCTGCTGTTTATTTCCAACAACTTTCATAGTTCGTAACCTCCCCCTGAGAAAAGTCTAAGAAAAAAAAAAAAAAAATCAAGCAATGCCATGTAGAAGAAGTTTCAAACTCTACAGTTTGTATGCTCTTTCCTGTTGCCATATGCTATTAAAGAAAAGTTCCTACACAGCCGTGTGATTGGTGATTTCCCTCTTGTCATTCATCACTGACTAAACCATTTCTTCATGACACAAGCAAAAAAAAACAAAAAAAAACCATCCACAGTTAAAGTTGCCTTGAACAGGCAGGACACAGCAGTATTAGTACGGTATATTTTAACTCACAATCACCTAAAAGTAATTACCCACAAAGCCTCTCGGTGTCCCAAACAATTTTATTTTCTCCCTTCATATTGCTTTAATCATCAAATTGTACCTAAAGAAAAGAAAAGAAAAAAAAAAAAACCAATGGAATAAATTAAAAAAATATGGACACAGGAATACTTCTGGTTCATTTAATGTGTTGAATTTCCATTGGGAGATGAGACTTTGACACCCATTTTAACAATCATGGCTGCACATCTTCTTGCACTGCTTCTTGCTTGGAACAAGATCAAACTCTTGCTGGTTGTTATATATGCACATGTAAATGTATAACTTTTTGAGTTGGAATGTGAAAGGTGTGATGATTCGGACTTTCATTAATCCCTGCAGACTCTGCGCTTTTTCACATTTTAAAGACGATGAACAGAGTGAAGAGTGAATGTTGTTCTGTCATCCACAGGATTTGATTTGGAAAAATCCAGAATCTGAAGGTTGCCATTTTTATTGGCTGGTATGTGACGACATGTTTGTAATGATTTGGGTCTGAACACGTGTTATCATTTACCACGTTTCTGCAGCAATTATCTATCTGCTGTGTGTCTTCCGTGCAAATGCTGAGACTTAAAATATATTTTCTGAATGAGTTTGTTTTAACGCATTTTTATTTTTCATGTGTGCTTCTCTCAGTGGAAAACAGCTTATCAGGAGCCCTTAGAAGCCAGAAAAGCTTTTATCGGGTTTCTGTGGCCTGGTCACAAGGACTCATGTGGCAGACAACAGTGGCTATGATACAGAACTAAACACACCATGAATTTGTCTATTTTTGCTCAAACAGTCGCCACAGAGCACAGCTGCAGAAAACTTTATCAGCCCTGTATGCTTCCAAATCACATCTGCTCACATGGTTAAGGATATTATTCAGACATTGCTTTTAAAAGTTCATTAATTTTTAAATCATTTGCCAGTAACCCAACATGCTTTTCTTCACTGGTTTTTAGTCCTGCCATCCAGTCTTTTATATGTATTTAATCACTTGGGATTAAATGGGGAAGAAAAACAAAGTTTTCAAAGTAATATGTGACCAAAATTCTGATGTCCTTCAGATGGTCATGCCGTTTCAAACACTCCAGTTTTCACGATGGTATCAATTTTTGCAAAACGGAGAAGAAAAATCTGTTGGCAGGGAGAGGATATGAAGTATTTCCTGAATGGATACACTTTAAGGCTAATGCAGAGAACAGGGAGTAACTCAGCCATCCTGCACGGAGTGAAACTAATTTAATTCACTTTGAGGAATGTAAGTAGACCAATGCATACAAGGTGTGAGACGACAGTCTCTAAACAAACCTCTTAAAGGATTCAATGAGGAACTGTCACATGTGCGACATAACTTCAGTAAAGCCTGATACAAAATGCTATCTTAACCACTCCACCAAATTACTGAGGTTATCCTCTAACGTGTATGTGGTTTAAAGAGCACTTAAGAAGACAAAATCCCTAAGAAGTCTGACTTGTTAGGTGGAATTTACATTGGGGCGAGAAAGTGTGCTTTTAGTCTATGCCTAATTGCTTCAAAAATGCCTTTGTTTGCCCTTCCCAAATGTCCCAAAAGTAGTTATCCTATGAAATAAATTTTTTTTAGTTGAGAATTTAATTTATGGTATAAAATTATCTGTATCTTAAGATTAGAAAATCAAAGCTAAATACTCATTACATGAGTATAACACAGGATTAAACTGCTTCACTTTGCAATTCTGAGTACTGTCAATGGGCAAAAAGTCCCACAGTCCAAACGGCATTCCAGATAAATAGCTTTCATTGGATGACTTTTCAGCACGCTTAACGGGGATACATTTTGTTTGGGGACAGCCTCAGGTGTGTACAGCCAACATAAGTGCAAAGGCTTTGCAACTTAAAGGAGCCCTTACCTTCCGGCACTGTTTTATTACAACTACTGTTTACATCTCCCAATACGTCCTAAGTATTTCCATTATTAAGTTTGGACAAATCATTTGCCCGGGGTTCAAAGTAGTATGCCATTGAAACATGATCCTACTGTTGATCTTATTACTGCCAAACCAAACAAGCAGAAATCAATTTCAGCAGGAAAGGTAAAGGAAGAAGGGAAAAAAAGAGGAAATTAGATCACAACAATTGGAGGTGGTGGTGGTGGCGGTTGCAGGGGTGGGAGCAGGGGCTCAGTTGAAGTGAGGAAGCACATATGCCATTAATGTTTGTTCACTGCCCAAATAAAGCAACATGTGAGGGGCAGGTGGTCAGACCCTGAATTGTTTTACTCCTCCCACCACTTCTTTCCCCGGAGGTAAAATCACATGCTTCAGATTGTTGATTTTTGCGAATGTCTGGATGCCTTGAATCTGATTTACAGATCTATACAGCTCATTCATTCACTTCATGGACTGACTTACAGGAAGACCAATAAGAATCCAGCTGCTGTTTTTCTTCGTGCATCCTCAATTCATTATTTGCTGCCAAGGGAACCTCCCTGCTTCTTACCAGACAGGAGTGCACAAGTCCATTCCCAGGAGAACTTGCACCCCTGGAGATGACTGAGTGAGAAAGGGATGTGATAAATTAGCCCTGGGAGGAAATGCAAAGCAGAGGTTCTGGCAACAGGCCACATGGAACCCCTGTAAAACAGCAATGCGCTTTTCTTTAGCCACATGATTTAGGTGGCCCAGGACAGGAGAGGAGAAGAAAGCCGAGAGACACATTAACCCTATTAATCCCAGATGAGTGATGTCATGGAAAAATTAGCCATGTTTTGCGGCTTGTGTGCACTACTTCCTCCTCCCCCCTGCTTGTTTGTCCATGCTGGAGATGATGGTTCACAAAGGCAGCAACTAATTGCAGGCAGTGTTGAGCTTGTGTGCAAACTAATAGGTGCACGTAAATCTAAACAGGTGTGCTGCAATGCAAAACAACATGTATGGATGTACACAAGGACAATTTAATTCCCAAGATTTTTTTTAACCTTTTGAAAAATATTTCCAAAAGCATTGTTGTTATATTTTTGTTTGTGCATGCATCACCCTTATGATAAACATCACTGAACAAACCAGTGCACAACTCCACCATAAACTTATTTTAGACCTTATTATGAACAAGAAACAAACCAAAATAGGCCATTTGCATTCAGTGTTCACATGGGTGAACACATCCTGCTAACATATGGCATGTTCCTTAAGGATCATACATATTTCAAATATGTTAATTTGGGCCAGAATATATGCAGTGTGAGGTTACAAACCACGCATTAGAAAGCTATGAATTAATCTCATGAAAAATGCAAACCTGTCTAATTATCTTTCAGAACATTATCAGTTCCAAAGAGAGCAAATGGTTGGAGAGGGAACTTCCTGCTTCTTTTCTGAATTAGCATTTATTTATTTATTTGGTGTTTTGGTTTTGTTTTAAGCTCTGGTCAGTCTGGGTAAACTGAAACCGGCAAGAGTTCCGAAGGACTTTCAGCCTGTTACATCACACAGCATGGACAATAATGGGTGAAGCAGAACTTTCTGCCTTTATGCAAATCTTGGGGAATGCACACCAGCCCTTCTTGTAACACACTGCCATGTGAGCTGGGACAGCACGCTTGTAAGCACACAGGCGCACTCAAACATGATCAAAAGTGCACTGAAAGTTATGTAACATCGTGAGCACCTTGGTATGTGTCCCTGCCTGCCAGTTTTAAAGTGAACAAAAGAACATGCACACACACATCAAACAGGTGACACAGCTATATGGCATCTTGGGGCACAAAGATCATTCAGCACCATGCGAACGGCTCGAGTGGTGTTCTAGTGATTTACCTCAAACAACAGGACCGATCATGAAATGAATTGTGTAATCAAGCTTCTATGATCGTTAAAAACAACAGTTTCAGAAAACAAAACAAAACAAAAAAAACAGGCACGGCTCTGATTACCCACTCTGTTCGCTGTGTTGAGGCGGTTCACCTGCTGACACTGTCACACGCAGAGGTCGGCAAAAACGACGGCCCATTACTGTTTTCTTTTTGGTTTCTTGTGTTCACACCAAACAATACAGTAACAACAAGCGCTACTTATTACGCCAAGCACTAAATCAAACACGGTACTGGTTTGCCAAGCTAATGCATCCTGCTACGCTCAAGTCAGAGTGATTTGTCTTTCAAATTTCACAATATTTGTCTTAAAACTTTAAAGACCATCTACATGTCAGCTTGGTCTTAAAAAAAAAAGCACTGCTACTACTCTTTTACAGTTAAAAAAAATAAGAGACAACAGCAGTTCTTTGATGTCAGACAACTCAGATAGAAAATATAATACTGTCTGCAACGTGTGAATATTTGTACCCCCCCACCCCACCCACCCTGCTGTCTGCCCGTGTTGTTTTGAAGCAGTGAATAAATTTAAAAGATGCAGGATGACAAGACAAAGAGCTGGGGAATAGCCTCTGGGCGCTTGTGCTTTAAGTCATGCCATTTCCTTGCATGGCAGGCAGCCCTAAATAAGTTACTTATAAGCATTTATTGATGCACAAGTGTGGCATCTGTTCCTAGGCTGCGGTTCTGGATGTAATTAGCTCAGAACCTTACGCACTTCAATCAAGCGACACATTAAGTGACACAATCCCCGTCTCACACACACACTCACACACACACTCACACACACACACACACACACACACACACACACACACACACACACACACACACACACACACACACACACACACACACACACACACACACACACACACACACCCTCCCAGATCACTCTGTTTTTCTCCTTCACATTGTATGGGGGTCCCTCATGCACAATAATTACTCCGCGATAACCTCCATCATCATTGTCGTTATCCTCTTTGCCATGCAGCCGTTTTTGTACGGATCACTCAGCTGCAGAGCCAGCAAGGTCTTGCTCCAGAGTGGTGTCTCGCTTTGATGACATCACTGCAGATGAAGGGACACTAAACTATCAAATAGGCACATGAAATCAGCACGCTGGTTCACGCGTGAGCTCTTCCACAGATGCAGATTTAAAACAACCCTTGTAATAGGGTTTGTTTCAGTGTCTACAGACTGATTGTTGCCTCGTGTGCGCACTTGCATGCACACACACACACAGACGCGCGCGCACACACACACACACACACACACACACACACACACACACACACACACACACACACACACACACACACACACACACACACACACACACACACACACAGACTGATCCACTGTGGTGTGTTTGTTTGGGTCTGTGTGCACGTACTTAGCCACGGTGCAAAGAGGAATTAAATTTGATTAATTTCAGACGGATTTTGAAAATATAAACTATTCATTTTCTTACATAGAACACAAGAGAATGTTTAAACCTAGCCCAGGGGTACAGCCATTGTGTCGAGTCTCCTTTGATATTACTGAAGGCTTTTTATTGAGCTCTTGACATGATAGATAAACCATACAGTGGATTGAATGGCCTTCCTCTGCAGCAGCCAGTAAATGCCATTTGCCATTAACAATGCTGCACAGGGGTACATAAACCATTAATATAACCTTTATGACCGTGCGGCCTAACTGAGCATGTCTGCTGTACGCAGCTCCTCTTCTGATGGACGTGTTAGCCAAGGCCTTCTCTCAATACCACTAAAAGAAGAATTTAATTGCACCAAACAGATGAGATGACAGACATTAGCTTTTTAAAAGCTGTCATAAAATGGAGACGGAATGGAAAGCACAACAATCGGCAGACCTATACGCAGCAAACTCAGATAATAAAAAGTATACCTCGCCACGGAGGAATTAAACGTGTTTTGTTGTTTTCGATGACAACACCAGCAAACCTGCAGCATGGAGACCATGACCTGCTGTGTGGGTTTTAACTGATGGGACAGGTTGAGTGCCTCTTCCAGGCCAGGGGTGTGGAGAGGGTGGTGAGTGATGGGCAATCAGTCACAGGATGAGTGGGCCCAGTATAGGGACCTGTGGGGTGCCAAAGACCATCGGCTAGTCCAGCAGGACCTGGCCATTGATCATCATTGGGGGGCCTATCGTGGAAAGGATGTGACTAAAGCAGGCATGCGTGGAACAATGCTCCACAGTTTGGCCGACGCGCTTAAGCAGCTGGGTGTCAGTGCCTTTAATAGAAGGGGTAGTCTCCCTCTTCATGCTCCACAAAGCAATGTCTGTTCCCCCCCTCCCCTTTAACAGAAAAAGGTGGTTTTCTGTGAGGGGGCCATACCCACTATCATGTGGTGGCCTTTTCCCCCACAGCTAGTGGTCCTCATCAGCTGAATGGACTTTGTGGCTGACATAGTCTATATATTTGTGTGTTGATGGAGGGGGGGAAGCTGCCGAGGAAGAAAGCAACCCATTGAGTCACATAGCAAGGGGGAGAACACACACAGCAAATCACAAGGGAGCATCTGGTAGGAGGAATGTGTACATGATGTCAAATGATAGTCCAAAGATAGGCCTTTCTTTCTAAAAAGAAAATAAAAAAATAAAGTTGCCGGGATGATAAAACACAGCCCTGATAAGAAGAGTAAGACAATCTTGTTGCTTTTGCACTGTCAGAGCGTTTCCTCAATGGGGTTTGTTGGCAGCACAGCACACCACAGCATTGGGGAGGTCTTACATCTTGTGACACACGAGTAGGAATGTTTCCATTAACCGAGAATACTGTCTGACTCAAACTGCGCAGTTGGCTACAAGAACAGACAACCCAATAATTTCTATCCCCTCCCAGTCCCTTGAAATCTCAAGGGTGGGAAAAAAAAAATAAATAAAAATTGAAGAGCAAGGGTGCAGATTTACCTTGATCTGTCTTCTGACTGCTGCCTGTCAGTTGAATCAAGACATGTTCAGGCATAGCAGGCTATTAAGGAGCCTGCAAACACCTGATATAATCTTTCACACGTTGCCTTGGTGTCAGGGAAGACAAAACTTTATGGAATCACTGTCTTTAAATGTGCTCCATGGGTCTGAATTTTGAGCAAGATCATGAAGAGGAGGTTGATCATTTAAGTTGATAGTCCTGAACTAAAAAATGACAGCACCCTCCAGGGACTATTTACATATCAATGTTTATTTATCAGATTATAAAGGACATTTTCTTAAGCCACTGTATTATTCAAAATGCTTTAAGCTACAAAACCAAAATAAACCAAAACATTGGACTGGATGATTCAGCACACTATTAATCCCATGTGAATGCTGCATGTAAGCTAACTCATATGTATCAGCAAATCATTTAACAAGTTTACTTCATGCAGCTGAAGTGGGAGTGAAAAGACTATCAAGCGGCCATTTATCATCCACTTGTCAGATCTTGACCTCCCTCATATGAACAGGCAGATGTTGACCACCATTTGTTTGCACTCTTTATCTTTGCATCCCCCAAAACAGGACCACACATACATGTATCCACATACATGGACATACAAGCATGAACACACATAATATGTCCACAGAATATTTTATTTTTTTTTGTATTTTTTAATTGAAAGAGGCTGGTTTGAGTGATTTTAGGTGAGACATTTGGGAAGCGTCAACTCAGAAAACTAGTCAGGAGTTGACCTTTTCACCTCCATCTAGCCTCTTTTTCTTTTTTTGTGGTTACCAAACTCTTCCCAAGGGAGTCCTTTCAGCCACCCGACCATTACCTGTCGACCCAGCTATTGCACATTACCTGCACGGGGGGGGTTACAACGCATGCATAACTGCACTTGAGTACACACTCTCCGAGTAAGGGATGTCCCCAAGGGACTGTTGTGGCAGTGGAGTGGGAGGTGTTGGCAAAACCAGGAGAATCACATGCCATTCGTCAGGGCAACTCTCACCACCTTTACAAAATAGTGGAGTTCTTATAATCCACACCCGAATCTTAATTTGACCCCAACTATTGGGTGGATACTCCATAATGCATGTTATGCAGTTTTGCATCTGGCCTATGACCTGGAAGCTGAGCAACTTAGAAAATGCAACAAGACACAAGTAATAAAACAAGATGTGAGTGTGTGTGTGTGTGTGTGTCACTACACATTCACAGGGCTAACAGTTGTCTAGAAGAACTCTGCTACGAGCAATGTGAAGGAGGGAATATCGCAACAATGGGATTTCACATGCTTTGGCCAACAAATCAGATGGCCGTATAGATCACGCCTACACTGATACTATAAGAATACTTATGAATCTCACAACTCAAACCCTCAACTTCTCCGGCAATCCATCACTGTCAGGTCTCCTTACTTTACCTCTCTTATTTTCTGGTGTTCTAATGAAAATTAATCAAATCATTGCCTGACAGCTGATTTAATAACTTCAAGCATGTGCGTCTGCACCATTGCTGGAACCTTTCAGCAGCTTGTACTGTAAAACATGTGCTTCTTAGGCTCCAAACACTACACACTGGAACTGTAGGGTCACATGAGAAGCACCCACAGGTGGTTAGCTTGGTTCACCGTGGCTTTAAGAAGACTAACTGCGTTTCATGGCTTCGTTTAACCTTACGGCAGCTCTGGCCACACTCCTGCCATAACTACGCTCGGCCTGTAGATATTTTATCTTAACTTGTTCAGGCCTCTGATGTGCGGGCTTTAGCTATCAAGGACATTCAAAAGCCTTTAAGCACAATTCCAACCCTATTTAACACCCGACACAGGCCAGAGAAATGAAACAAAGCAAGCTATTGTGGAGCTGAAGTTGGAGGGTAGTTGTGGACAGCCACATGCTCCTTCTCACACTTATCAGATGGATCCAGCATCCAAAAATAAGAGCTGGTGTATAATAAGTACAACACAGAGACAGGATAAGCTTTGATAAAGACACATTTTGATATTGTTCTGTGTGCCTCCATTTATAATTGACCTCCAAATATGTTCATATTCCTCTTTTCAGTGAATTATAACAAATTAAATGAAGAAAGAATGATCTTGTTTATTATGGGTTTTCACGCACACTTTGTTTTGAACTAATTTCTTTTCAAGCTCTAATTGGGAGGATAGCACATGTTGCAAATATGCTTGAATTCTTTTAATTTGCTTAAAATCTGCACTTTGTCATATGAAGCTGTTAGTAACAGGATGGATGACAGGAGGATGACTTTTCAGAAGGAGAGCTAGGTAGTCACTGGTTTCTTGTTTTTATTTTGTTTCTTTGTTCTTATTATATATATTCTTATTATATATATTTATATTCTAAAACAAAAAAATCATTCTATCCAGTGGATCTCAACCCTAGGGCACTGATGTCGGGTGATTTTACCGACGTGACTGTGGTGGTGATGTGGTTTCCAACAGTGACGTTCTTGCTCTGGTTAAAGTGCACTTACCGGAGGCTGCACATTGCGTTTCTTTCAATGCATGTTCGAGCCTCATTGTCTGATATTTGCCTTTCTATATTTACGCGGCACTTTCTCACAGACAGCAGCAGAAAGTGCCTTCTCCGTGCACTGTAAGGTTGCAACCTGATGCAAAGCGCTGACCAGCAGTCTCTCTAGACAGCCGAGGAGCATGAGATGCAGAAAACAATCCTCTGCCTGTTTATGTTCTACCTCTTCTGACATGGATTGACCTCTCCATCGATCTCCTTTCTACACAATGGGCTGCCTTCTAGAGTGCAGAGTGTGCATGGACAGTGTGTGTTCTCTTTGTCTGAAAATATGTCTTAACTAATATGCCAAGTGTTCTCCGGAGTCTCTGAGGTGTGCTGCAGAAACACTCAATCTTAGGTGTTTAAACTATTGCCATAATGTTGAATTTGTGCACACACACACACGAAGACAGATGCTGGCTCGCTTTTTAAGGAATATTTGTCGATTTACCAGCAGAGAAAGCTAGTTTGTGCTCATGCTTGTGTACATCAATGAAAAACAACAAGCTGATTCCTACCACACAGTGTTGGACATGCACAAGCCTCACACTTCTTATCCTCTTTGTTCGAAGTATATACCCTTAAGTGAATTAATAAGAAGATGTGCCAAAGATGAGAACAATTAGGGACAAAAAAAAATGCAAATAAAAATTAAGAGAACTTGACAGAGAAATGAGATGTGAATGTTTGAGATCAGAAAGTGACTTGAGATAAAAATAAACCACTCACGCATGTTTCTGTAAGGACTTGGCCTGCCCAGCCACCATTGTGTGTGTGTGTGTGTGTGTGTGTGTGTGTGTGTTTTCCTGTACTTGCTACATACTGAATACCAAAATTTGCATTCTACTAGCAAAGTGAGGACATTTTGGCTGGCCCTCACAACTTCAAAGGCCTGTTTGAGGGTCTAGGGTTAGAACTGGGTTTAGGTCAGGGTAAGGGTCAGGGTGATACTTGGAATGGTTAGGCTATTGGTCAGGGCTGGGTGCTATGTTATGTCTATGAAAGTCCTCACAAAGACTGAAGTTCA
>BJFM01000565.1:113490-142080 GCA_016586285.1 Arothron firmamentum | reverse complement strand
TATATATACGTAAATATATTTCACTAAACAAAATGACATTACTAAAGTAACCGCTTAGAGAGCACATCATTTAAGATCTAAAAGATGTACCTCATCTTTTTTATCTTCACTCCATTCCTGAGTCAGGCCTTCACTGCTGCTCTGTTTTTCTCGTTTGCTCAATCTGCTTCCGTCTATCGTTGAGTGATGGTGGAAAAGAGAAGATGCCTTAAAATGATTAGAGTTAAATAAATGGTGGTAGAGCCTCGGGGTGTGAAGGGAGAGCTGATGTGAAATAAGATGCTATCAGCTAGGTGAAGCTCGCCTCACCTGGCTCCGCAACAACAGCATGAATAACTGCCGTGCACGCTGTTAAATGAGCAAGATTTACATGCAAGTAAAAAAAAGAAAAAAGAACAGAATAAGGAAAGGGCAAGAAGGTGCAACAATGCTTGCAAACACAGGCCTTCCCTCAAAAAATGTTGCCTTTGTTGTTTGACCACGCAAATTTAAGTGGACAGACTACCGTGGTTAAAAATTCCAAATATGTTTTCTGGAGATCAGATTGTGCATTTAGTCCCTGGTGCATAATTAGACTGCAAAAGTTGCCTATTCTACACACATGTAACAACAAACTCAGCATTTTAAAGCCGAATTCTCATTATTTCATCATTGCTATTGTTATTTTTCAACAAGGAAATTATTCCTGATGGCTGATATCAAGCTGAGGTCATGTCTGACTGGCTATCTATTGTGTGTGTGTGTGTGTGTGTGTGCGTGTGTGTTACAGTGCCTTAGGTGAACTTTACTGAAATCTGATAAGCAAAGCAGGAGCATAAATACCTAGCTACTTTAACATCAATGCTATGGGGGCACACTTTTCTACGCGCACGTGTTTACATCTGTGTTCTGTATGTGTCCACGGGTGTTAATCTGTAAATTTCGCCGCCAGGGCTTTTTCACCAACACGGCACCATGCCTGGCTATGCCCAGATGAGCATGCAAGACTTTAACTTGTAACTGCCCGCCCTCGTTTCCGCAGCGATAGCCATCAACAACTGCACAACCGCACCTGCAACTGCGTTTCACACTCGCGTTATCTGACTCATGCACTTGTTTATGCCTCTACAAATCGGTGGCTGACGAACAAACAAACAAACAAACAAGAGAGAATCGTGATTATGTCTAATTACGATTCGCTCCCTCTGCCCCAGCGAGGAGTTCGACAAAGCTTATTCTTGGAAAAACAAACATTAGAGCACGAAACTACATTACAGGGTTGTTGCATTTAGGTGGCAGCGAATGAAATAGTCCCCTTGTTGGTTTTCAACAGTGCTGTTGTACTAAAGTCACTTTCAGCGCCTGTTGAGACTTGACATGTTACAATTGGCAGCTTTCCACAGGCGATTGAGATAGCTGAATTAATTCTGCAGCTCATTTAAACAATGAATATTGTATATTATCTACAGATGACAAATTATGTTTCCTAATTGTCTCCGATGTTTAAAATGTCAGCGTGCAGATTGTTTCCTAGACCTGCATCCAGGTGTGTGTGTGTGTGTGTGTGTGTGTGTGTGTGTGTGTGTGTGTGTGTGTGTGTGTGTTTGTGTGTGTGTGTGCATGTACGTTAAGGCTGTCTGATTGGGTTTGGGATGGCAAATTCTATTGTGTCTGAGTGCTGAAGTCCAGGGCAGCAGGCTCAGACAGGCTCTTAAAAATGGAGACCTTTCTCATTTAATCATCATTGGCCGCTTTGATGTGTGACCTCTGCTCCTCATGCTGGAAGAGGAGAAATTACCCGCTAGATGAGTCCAGAGAATCGTAATAAGGCAACAGCATGTATGTGCATAGATTACACACATGTCACATGACTCTCACAGGTACACATGCAGGTAGAAAAACTATTAAAACATAAGAATGAAAGGATTTTGTTCAGATGTTTTTCAGGATGGGAATTAGCTTTTTATTTTTTTTTATTTTTTTGAATTGCAAGCCCATTGAAGGAAGCTCACGAGACAGAACTTCTGCTTCAGATCAAGTTGAAAACAAACAAAGATGATGAGAAGAACTGCAGCTGAGGAATGGCCGAGTTGCTCCTTTGATTCTTTGTCGTGGAGGATCAACTCTGACCACATTTTGCTCTTGTCTTATGTCTCTCTGCAATCCAGTTTTACTGGATTTTGTGACCCCCTTCTCGGGTCAAAAAGTCATTTGGCGGCTGCAAGAAAAAACAGGAATTATCCTCTAAACCCCCCCCTCAAAGCAGCAGTCATCGCTTTCTATCCAGCAACTAAATACTTCTAGTCTCTCTTAAGTCGTGTAGATGCAGACTGAGTTTGGAGATGTTAACTTATTGTCCTCCGTCTTGTGTTCTTGGCTAAAGCAGATGGGAGCAGGGTATTATTTGTGGCACTTGAGTGCTGCAAACGGGCCTGATCCACTTAAAATGTGAACCCGACCCGCAGCTTTCACACCCAAAAACATCATCCTCCCATTTTGAGCCTAACCCATGACACATTCGCACGCTAAAGCCGCAGCATAATCTACCTTGGCGCTGCGTTAGAGAGCGGCCACGTCTAAGAGCATTCGTGGCGCTGAACCGCCTGTCATCAACTTTGTCATCCTTTCCAGTTTTACGGCTTTGAAGCGGCTTCTTAATCGCCCCCCCCACCCCTCGAGCCCCGCCCAAGCTCTTCCTGGACTGAATCATGTGCGTGCCAAGTGTGCCTGTCCTTACTATTGCAAGCTGTGTCTTTGTAAAAGCATTACCGAGGATTTAGGAAAGAACTCCATGCCAGCACACTTGATGTCTTTACGGAAACACATGTGGAGCGTCCATGTGGCAAAAAGACACTGCTGACTTTTGTTTACAGCTGCACAGATGCCGTGAGAAACGGTGAGAATGCAGTAAAACCACACTGGTAATACATGCAAATGTCTGGTATAAATCTGAGAGGATATCTTCAATAGTTACTCTGTATTTTCTTTTCACCGCTACATTTTTTTTTCCACCCCTGCTTGTTGTTTTTAATGATTCCAGTGTCTGGCCCCCATGTAGAGCTCTGAACATACTTTTCCATAGAATATCTACTCTGCACAGCACTATTTAAGAGCAGTTAGTGGTTTGTGGAAACTGACTCCAAATTGCGAAAACATTTGCACTGCAATACTCCCTCGCCTCGGAAAGTACTTTCTAGTCTGGGGTTTTATCGTGTTTGTTGATGACTGCCGTCTTTTTATACGTTTTGCTCCATTGCCTCACTGCCTGTCCATTTTGAAGGAAGAAACAAAAGGGGGAGGCAGGGACGGCCGTTAATTCGCTGATCTCACCAGCAATCGATTGAGTTGCCTTTGTCACTCTTATGGCAGATGGAATGGGCCAAAAGAGAACACGGAGGGAATAAAGGCAAGACTGTTTAATTTGAAGTTGTGAATGACAATATTGATTTGTCTTTTACTTTCTGACAGGCAGGGCTGTGACTTAGAATCAAAGGTAATGGCGACTATAACTGTCAGAACGTGTTTTTTTTTCTTATCTTTGCCTCTCATTCTTTTGCGTTTGCATCTGGACCTTGTTTTCCTGCACAGTCAGAGGTGTAATGTAACACATTTACTTATGTCAAGAGTAGGCAGCATATACACTTTTTAATATCCAGCTTCATCTACAGTATGGAGCATATGGAGTCATTTTTCCCGTTAGAATGGCACTGTCCTGTGTACAGTTACACTTTATTTATCCCCCAAAAATCCCAAGTTAAGACTTCACCCCCACAAAGTTGCACTAGCTTAAAGTTTATTGGGAATGTCCTTTGTAATTGTATTTGTTTAATTCTAGACCTATATGTCTTAACAATCAATAAAACCCCAAATCTGCAGACATTAAGTTCAGAGCTCAATGCAGCCTGCACGAGAAGAACTCATTTGTAAGTGAGTGTGGAGGTATTTGCATTTAGAGGGCCTCGTGGACACATTAAGGCTTATTTGCATGTCCATAATGCCAACAGAGAAGCCCATCTCAGCACTTAGGCTCAGTGGAGCCGTAGGTTTAAATATAACAGAGAAGCAAACCATTGAAAGCTGCCAAATCCTTCCTCAGGAGTTGTAATGAATCCCCACCATAGCTTGTTTTAGATGATTTAAAGCACAGTCTTAACAGCATGACTTTCTACAAATGAACCGTCACTTTTGATACAGGTTTAACGGTTGTGATCACAAACTACCCGTGGTATGCGGACATAGAATCTATACTAAACTATAGTCCTGCCCCCCCCCCCACACACACACATTTAAGAAAAATGTTGCCCTTTTTTGCTTTTGTGTTAACCACCACAATTAAGGGCCATGGCTATGAATAACAAAACAGGAGCCCCTCCTTGTAAGGTAGCCTCGGGTTGTGTTTACACTCCAGGACATCAAAAGCATTGCTGAACTTTTCTAAACTCCTCCTGCTCAGGTACTAATCCCAAAGTATAATCTCTTTAAAAACTGTAAAAGCCATTAGAATGAGACCAAGTAAATCCCAGCAGCAAAACAGACCCAAGGAGACGAAGCTAAAAAAAAAAAAAAAAAAAAAGTCGCTGGGAAAGGCCTTTAAATTGTGACAGATGCCCATCAAATGGATTTATAAACATGCCAAGAAAGGGGAAAAGACAGGAAGTTTACCCTTACAATTTCCTGGGATATATTTGCAATAACTGGTTGGATGGACGGTTTCTTCCTGAACAAACATGCAATAGGTGGTTTAAACAACATAATGTCTGTTTACAGAACAAATGCAATGGTGTTAATTTGGCCTAACGGACTCTAAAATAACAGACAAGTCAGTAAAGCAAACAAATCTCCTGAGCTGCCCTGCGTGAAGGAGGATACAAAAGCTAAATCCAACTCAAATAAATATTCTAAAATTATCCATCCTATGCATTTGCATTGGCACTGTTTTAGGATATTTAAAATAAAGTGCTTTTCTTAGAAATTTATACATTACACCTACATAACTACCCCGATTAAAATGACCCATGTACATTCTGCTGAGTACAATAGTTTCTGTGCAACACTTCCTGTTAGCAGGCCAGCAGTTTTGCACGTGATGGCATGGAGGCAAGGCTGAAAAGTCAAACTGTATTGTAGTTACTTTACTATTACTGTTTCATTATTTGCTTATCTTAATCTCTTCCCTCGACCAGCCTGATTGCCCTGACATTTCTTTTTTTTTTAAAAAAGAAATTTCTTTCCTCTCAATCTTTTCCCATTCACCTTTACCACACATTTATCCTTGCACACACACACACACACACACACACACACACACACACACACACACGAACAGCCAAATTGTCCACTCCACATGCTGCTAGCAACTTTGTGAAAGCCATCATTCTGGGGTGAAAATTCCATTCCTACAGCCACTTGCTGTATCCCATCTCCCGGTGTGGACTCTGCCACGCTGCATCACAATCAATTCCATAAACTAAACTGGGTGTAAGGTGCCATATGAAGGTCAGGCAGCCCACTTTGACTGCCATCTGAGCGTGAAGCACTTACCCTCCACGCCATGTCAGAAATGCAAGTGAAACCTTTAATATACCACCTGCCAGCACTGTTACTCTACCCTTGGGTCTAACTGACGCAGCGCTTCGAATGGGAGCAGATACATTTATGCATTCATTTATATTTTGCGTATCATTAAATGTGACACCCCCCCCCCTAAAATTACAGGATCCAGCAGAATTGTATTCATCAGCATACAAGCACCATATAACACATTGTGGCAGAGTAATGATATGATTGCGGGTGGGTTAGAAGCTGCTTTAGGCATAATGACCCACCCCATTTATTCAGTTGAAAGGCAAACTCGCACCTATTGCCAATAATAAAGAAAGAAAAATGAACTCATTTGATGAAAAATGCTTCCAATCCCACATTTTTCTGCCACTTCACTCTTCTGCAGCCCATCTATTTCTTCCTACCCGCATCCCTTTACAGGCCTTGTATCGTCCTAGCTGCCCTGCACAAGCAAAACTGTATATATGTGATAAAGAGAAGCAGAGGTTACTTTCGTGTTTCTGATTAAATCAAGCTCTTATTTAATGAGCATGACAAATACATAGGTGTTCTCGTAAATCATCACATGGTTTACAAAACACAATAAGCGAGGGCTTCCTGCCTCCGTCAGGCAGGCCAGCACACACCTAAATTATTAACGAAGCTGGGAGCCCCCAGAGGCGAAACTTTGATGGTGTTATAAACAGGGGAGAGGACAAGGTGCCTTCTCAGCAAAAGATTACAGGACCTCCCACCTACACCCCCCCACCCCTTCAAATACCAGACCCCCATTTTCTCACTGCTAATTATCCACCCTCACCGGAGAGAAGGAGAGACAGAGGCTAGGTTTGGAATCATCTAAATAAACACAACAAATTCCTTCGTTCATATTGCTGTGTGATCTCATGGAGGCCATATAGCACATGGGCGGTTGCGCGCGGGTGTAGGCAACCAGAAACTTTCTGTGTCTGCAGCATTTCTACCTGACAGATCCTTATATATTTGTAAATCCAGAATATGCTAATTAGGAGTGTGTTCCTGAAAGGAACTCTGGCACTCCAGATGATCTCACCATATTTCTCTACCAGGTTTTCTTTTTTCCTTCCCCCACTCTCTTACAGGATAAAGTAGTCTCTTGGTAATACAGCAGTTTTAACTCCAAATTCATCAAGTTCGGATTATGCCTGACGCAGCACTTCTTTGGATCAGGGAGAGTGGAGATGTAAGATTGGTAGGGAGAGGAGAACTGCAGCGATGGATGGGGAGAGGTTCTCCTCCCTGGTGTTGGTCAGAAAAAAAAAGAAGCTAAACAAGTTCTGATGATGAAATGCGAGACAACAGCATTTACTGTACACGAGAGACAGTCAGATGGATGTGAGAAATAGCGAGAGCTGACAAACATGAGAGAAACCCAGAAACTTGAAATATCTACATATATCTAGACTTTATTATTTACATTACAGATGACATGAAAACAAAATAAGTGTTTAAAATAATGCTCTGCTTTCATAGGTTTGTCGTACTGTCCTCTTCAATAAGGTTGCCAGGCCCACTCGTGTCATGATGTTAGTAAACTCGAGCAATGTGGTCTCTGGTGACAACGAGACGAGGAGGTATGATTTCCCCAGTGCTAATATGCTCCAAATTAAAAACCAAAAGGAGGTCCCAATTGTCTTTGCTCTAAATCAGATTCATTTATCATTAAAAAGATAAAAATGCTGATTTCTGTATGACTTTTGAAACATACTTTTATTTACTTAAATCAGGCTCAAGACATAAACTTGACAAATGGCAGGTGGTGTTTATCTAAATCATATTAGGTTCAGGATGACATGACCCAATAGATTAATGTCTTAGTTTCCATATTAATGTAATTACTTGACTTGAGGGCCAACAGGTTGATCCCCAGTGCTTATACTTGCAAAGATTAAAGGTCATTTTTGTTTTTAACACTATTATGTTCCCTAGTAACAACTAGTTAAAAAGACACTAATTTAATTTCAGTAATGACATTACTGTTGCCCCTTCAACACTGCCACTTTTATTTTGGGGGATTTTTGTAGAGTGTCGATCATATAAAACAGGTCGCAAGCCAGCAGGACACTGTACATCTCCTGCAGTAATTCGTAATTAGTAATTTCTTCCTGTTAAAAGGGAGTTTTCCTTGTCGCTGTTTGTTTTAAGGGCGTCAGGTTCTGTGGTTTTTTAAAAGAGACAATCTTGACAGATCGTGGCAGACACTTTATAAATTAAACTGAATTGAATTGAATCTTGGTAAAATACCCCAAACATACATAAGCCCCGTGTCCTATGTTAACGGAGCACTGCACCTTAAATTAAAAAACAACTGGTTTCATTAATTTATTAGCACGCTACACTGCTGTTATAATTCACAGGCCCACACTAGTTGCAAGTGCATAATAGTTTAAATTGTTCTGGACATTTTGCAGACTTAATGACGTGCCGAAATACATTGTTGATTTTTAAATTTCAGAAATCTAAAAGTGGAATTTACCTTTCAGCGAGCATTAACCATGCTGAACAGAGGCAGATTTACTGGCTGAAATGATCAGCAAATAAGTCTGCCCCTGATAATGTTAATGACTCATATTTTCGCGTTCTCCTCATTACATCTGACTGTTTGATTTGCGGTGTTTTTGTGTTTCAAATTTCTCTTCCTCACGAGTAAACACAGCTGAGCACTGGCAAGGCTTCAAATCAGAAACACAACATGCGTGTACCCAGACAGAATAAACAAACACGGGATGCTCTGTGTCAAGATGACACTGACACACGCGCTGGAAATGGAGTTGACGGAATTGCTTCGAGTTCTGAAAACTGGGAGCAAAAGCTTCTGCCGTTTCCCCCTCCTGCTTGCTCCATCTGTGGGAGCAGCAGTCGGCGCTCGACACAGAGCCATCTGTGAAGGAAATTCAGCACGCACGAGGCCTTTTCAAAATCACACAAGAGCCAGCTTTCATACGTCCTCCGACATGGTTGAGCAGAAAATTGAGAAAATTGTGTCAGAGTCCAGCGATCTTCCCAAACCTCTGGTCTTGAACTGTGGCAGGAGACGGGGGAGACAGCGTCGAGGAGTCACGGTCAAACACGCGGCCTGGTTGCTGCGCAGATACCCCGAGGGCAAGTTTAGCGGTATATGAGTCTCTGTCTTTTCTGTCCTCGCAGATCTCATACAAAATAAGTATGGCTTTTGGATAATGACTCAGGATCAGAGGACTGATAATGACATTTTGTGTTGTCATATGTTTGAGGCCCTTCTTTAATAGCTGCATTACTTGTCTTTTTTTTTTTACTGAAAAGTTTTCAGTATTTGTTTCAAGATTTAGATCATGTTACTGTTTTGTGACAATAATAGAAAGCTTAAGATATACACTATATGGCTAAAGAAGGTCTATAATGTGTATATAGAGAATGTGTATTTAGTAAGAGAACATTTATTGTCTTTTATGCTTGAAAGAAGTAAGTTAAACTAAACTATCATCTTTGTTGTAATGCTGGTGCTGGTTTTCTATAGAGCATGCGACAGACATTACAGGGTGTCCTGCAATGTGCAACCTCAAATGAAGCCGTGCGATCCCACTACAATAAGTCATCTGTTGAATTCCAAAACGAGGCTGATGACACTGATGCTAAAGCATGTGCTCCGAGACGGGAAGTGATATCACCGCAGTCTGCTAAAACCGTATCTGTTCAAATCCAATTGGATGTACGGCGCCCCGACACATTCAATTATCCAAAAATACCACCAAAGATGCTTCCACGACTTGACATCTACGAGGATAAATGGAGCGCTAACAAGGGTGCCTAACGCTGAGAGGGAGTCAACCAACTTGGGAGTCTTGTTGGAATTTTGAGCAAATGTACATGCCATAGGAATGATGACATCACCTAAAGTAGGATGACAAACAATTCGGCCAGAAGAAAAGCTTCCTTCACCGAGTACAACAGAATGGGCAGGTTTTTGTTTTTTTTTTGCATTAAGGGAAGAATGAGACAATTTCTTTTTTCATTTTTCTTTATTGCAAACCAAACACACAGCCAGTAAACCTGATCGCCAAAAGGGTTTGGTTTGAAAAAATTATGCTTCTTCATCTGCTTAAAGAAATCTTTGACATTGCGTAGGTAACTTGGATCCCTCCCTCCTACTTTATGGATTGATCAGTCGTTGTCAATGTTCTTCTCAGCAGTGACACCCCTGACAGGGTCAGGTGCGGAGGCAGTGCAGCATAATTAGCTTGCCATCGAGGGGAAAGTTAATATTTCTCATGTTGAAGTGAAGCTTATTGGCTTCCTGGACAGGCTGTAATGGATAACCCGACACACGAACTCATGGGAGGGTTGCAGTCAGACGGACATTGAACCAGGAATCCATCCCCGTTCCACACGTGATGGAGCAACTCGCTGGCTAGGCAGCTACCTGATCAATACTCAGTGACCTCAGCCAATCAGCTGTCACTTACACCCAAAGTGTTATACACAAACTCAGCCAGAAGCAGATTTTTATTTTTGTTGAAGTGTCTTCACACAAGCGCACACACAGTAGAAAATGTGTGCAAGTTCCCTCCTGAAAATCTCATTTATATTTTAGCATTATTATATTGATGGTCTGACAAGTTCCTGTCAGCCATTGATTCAATTTGATTTACTTCAGGCTGAGATTGTTAAAATGTTTATTGTAATTTGAAATATTTAGGACTTTTGTCCCCCAACCTTTACTGCCCAGATGACTTTTTTGAGAGTCAACAAACAAAAAATAAGGTCCAAATCAGACTTCTCATTCTGAAAATAAATCATTTATAAAGCAGTAGAGTAAGTGAACTTTTGCAAATTCCCTCAAAATTGATAAGACACAACCCTAATTGCACATTTTGTCACAAAGAAATCTGATTTGAGAGGTGTCATGGAGCTACCAGTGGCAGCAGCAACAACAAATGTTTTACGGATAAAAAATACAAATTTAATCAAAGCATAAATGCTAATGAAAGCCGAGCCTGCAATCACAAGAGCTAAACGTGTGAGCTCTGGCACAAACCAAGTGTGCAAGAGAGGTGTTAATTGCTGTGCTAATTAGGTCCTGATTGCATTGCTCTTGTTTTGCACTTGCAGGTGATTAAAATTTCAACAGAGCACATTGTTTGGTGCCGTTAACAGGTGCCAAGCACACACACACACACACACACACACACACACACACACACACACACACACACACACACACACACACACACACACACACACACACACACACACACACACACACTAGCACTAGCACATTGTAGATCTATGTTGCAACCCAGGGGCACATAACAAATGATGTTAGTAATGAATAAAGTAATTATTAGTGTAATTTCAATTTTTTTTTTCATTTTTTTATGAATACATTTCTTGTTTATTTTTGGAAATTTAAATACTTTGATGATTAAGTAAGTGATATTTTAGTAAAATAGCAGATAGTAAAAATGTACCAATGATCCCGATGGTGTTTGAAAAAACAACAATAACACACAGCTTTCACAGCTTGCCTGATCGTTATCACAACTCAATATTTCAACAAACACTGGGTGCATAACAAGGATAATCTTCTGCCATGAAAAACCACACGAATAAAATAACAAAATAATAAAAAAAAGAATGCGGTAGTCTTGATTATGACTTTGGATTGCACGTTGGGAAACTGGGATCTTGGGCAGCAGGCAGCAGTACGCTGCTGACTGGCTGGTTGACAAGTCAGAGGAGGAACTGCTGTTGGGACTAGTGCTGAAATGACAGCAAGCCAAGAGCGTGTGATGTGTTCTGTTCCAGAACAGTTGAACGGCTGTCCCCACTGAGGCAGCTGTGTGTGTGTGTGTGTGTGTGTGTGTGTGTGTGTGTGTGTGTGTGTGTGTTCGCATGCGCCTTTATTGACAAGAGGCCTGGGAAAATCTGCATCTGCTACTTGAATGAGATTAAGAATGAAAGTCCAATATCTATCTATCTATCTATCTATCTATCTATCTATCTATCTATCTATCTATCTATCTATCTATCTATCTATCTATCTATCTATCTATCTATCTATCTATCTATCCTGAACAAATATGACGTCATATATGACATTTGGGAGTTTTAAGGATTTTGCCTAAAGCAGCAGCCTTCAATTACTCATGACAGCAGTCACTCACACATGAAAGCGATCAGGAGGCACAAATCTGCAAACTTCAGAGGCATTTCGCTTTAGTCATGATGTGTCAACATATGTCTGGCAGTTTGAAAGCCAACGTTAAAGATGAACTTGCCATCAGAGCAACCTTAAAATAAAATTGTATGTAGTGACCTACTGTCAGGCAGTAAGCTGCTATTATTTACTTCAATTGAAATGATACTGTTGAACCAGTGCTTTGATGAAGATAATGGATGGAGTTTAAGTTCTTTTGGTTGAACTATACCTTTAAGGCAATTTATAATATACATCTTGTCTTACGTTTATTGGTTGATGATGCGTGAGACCATGCCCTCCTCCTTTACTGTATGAAAACATCAAACTTTCATCACATACAAATAGAGCTGCTGCCCCCCCCCCCGGCGGTTTCTCAGTCGTGGGAGAATGACAGGTGTCCTGGTCCACAATCATGGCCCCCTGTGGAAGACAAAGCAGCTTGTTAGGACCTCAGGCAGTGATAGAGTGAGTGAGTGAGTGAGAGAGAGAGAGAGAGAGAGGGAGAGAGGGAGAGATATGGGGGTGCACAAACCAAACAGAAGTGAAACATTTGAATTAAAAACCACATCTTCTTTTATATATGTGAATGCTGGATTCTGTCATTCTACAGTTGCATAAATGCTAATTATGATTAGTGATTTCTATGATTCAGTTGCATGTTTGGACATCATGGGCAACAAATTACTTGACAAGTATAGGCAAGCACAAAAGAAAAAAACACATATTAATAGGGAATTTGTCACTTAGGCCTAATGACGTCTGACCATCAGTTTGACATCGTTCAGGTTGCCATCTGTCTGCTCATGATCCAATCATCCCTCTTTCTCCAGGGGACTACATTGTGAAAAGTATCTCCAGAGTAAAGCTATGGGTAGCAGCAGATGATCACATAATTAAAAAAACAAAACAAATGTGTCTGGAATAACGCATTAACCCGACCATAGCCCCATTCATGTATGCACGTTCTAAAGTGGCTGCCTAATATTTTATTTCTTTCTTCCAAAATATGCATACAAACTGGCTTAAATGCACCTGAAAGCCAGTATGAAAGGAAAAGGGCCCTTCACAGAATGAAACGGTCCATCTTCGAAATCAAATGTTTTAAAAGAGCCTCAGATAACCCAGTATCAAATATTCATCAACGTCTCCTTCTTTTTTGACTCCTTGAAAGGAAACCGGGCTTTTGACAGCAACTGGATAAGTTAATTGGTAGCAATTTTTCAACGAGTGACTCACAATGCACATAAAGAAACTGTAGAACAGTGCTTGCACCTGGATTTTGTCAACATCTGAAGGTGTCAGCGAGCCAGCACATGCGCATACCTGAGAGCACACCTGAACACTGAGGTAATCGCCACTGCCATGACCTTCACTTTTCACCCGACCAGCCCTTTGTTCAGCTTCAGTGCCTCATGCCATCATTATCCGGCATTTGATATTCACTCGCCTTCCATCAGATGTAACAGGTTGAGTTTCCACTAATTAGGGCTGGATAATGCCTCAGCGATTTACGAGCGCTTTCCCCTCTCCATGGATAGTCGCCTTTGCAGCACAGCTTCTGGTTTCATCCTGACAGTGGTTTTTGAAGGTATCATTTCTCTTGACTGGAAAAGGCCCTGTTGAGTTGTCAGGCTCATTGCTCAAGGTGCACCCTGGGTTTTAGGAGGTCCCGTGCTGACACATTCATAAATATGACACCTTGTTTTGTCCTTCTGGCGTCTTTTTGGTTGGCGGTGGCCTTTGAATTGGAAGCAGGTAAGCTAATAGGGCTGCGTCTGATGCATGGGAACCATGGGCTTTGGGAGAAGGCAAGGTGGCCCGAGGCGACACATGACAGGCAGATAATGACTGTATAGCTGTCAAGTCAAGGATACCTGTCTGCTGGTAAATACAGATTTGCCTTTTTGACATCATTTTTCTACCTCCTGGAAGATCAACTGAATGCAGCTTTCAGATTATTTCAGACCTGCTGCAGAAACATTAACACACACTCAAATGTGCATGCGTGTTTCCCTGCAGACAACTACACACCCTGGCAAGTACACACATGCATGAGAACAAAGGAGATCTATATGTGCGCTCATAATTGTGATTTTCTACACCATCAAGTATTCCCGCAAAATGCTGCAATGTTTGGGAATGCATGCAGTGGCTTAATACAATTTTATTGTAGTCAAGCATGATATCTATGTGTGTGTGTGTCCATACATGAGCGTATGTGACTGGCAGGCCGGCTGAGACCCGCGTTTTGCGCGTCGCCCCGGGGAATGCAGGTGAAAGCAATCTCGGTTCCGTGAAAGCTGGCGAGATGTGCCTTTCTGCACCAAGAGAGCTGGTGAGCCGATTCCTTTTTGATAGGCTCAAGCTCTGACACCAGCCTGCTCCCCAACCTCCACCCCTGACAACCCCCTCATCATCAAGCAAAGCCACAACACCGACTGTTCACATCGCTGCTATTTATCTCCAGCTAGTTCCTTTTCTACAAACATTTTTCCTCACTTGGCACAATGTTATCTTTACTGCATGGGTAATGGTACTCACGTCCAGGATTAGGCATATTTTGACATAGCATGGATGACAAAACAAATTAAAAATACCTGATTTGTTTGCCATTGCTTAAATTCCCCACATGATTTGCATGATTATGAACAAATCATTACAACTCAGAGGTATTTATGGCTTGATGTGTGTGCTGGTTTGAGGGAGTGTATCAGGCCCAACCTCTTAATGGACCACTTGTGTTAATTCTGCCCGTGCATACAATGAAAGTCTCCAATGTGCACCGGGGCAACCATTCATAAGAATGAGGAAATAGAACTCACCTTGCTGTACTGATTCTTTTGAGATTGAGAAATAGTACAGATTCAGTCGGTATTTACTGATGTAAAATGAGATTTGGATAATAATTACCACAATCAAGTGGGGAATATAATGTTTGAATGCGGGTGGGTGGTATCAATATTGATAAAACCAGCTGAGCTTCCCCCCAACCTCTCTCTGTCTGTCACACACAAAGAGTTCATCCCCAAGGCTGAAGTACTCTGACACTTATGACAGTTTATTATACAGGGACATGGCCAGTGAGCTCGGCTAAACAGATTACAGCTTGACTGAATGCTGACAGCATTCACTGAGATGCTAAAGACCCTCTGAGGAAGCTTGTCGAAGCACCAAGGCAGATTTATTGTTGAAAAAAACAAACAAAAACAACTTGGTTTTCTTCAATATTTAAGTTAAGCGCTTGGAGATTGTCTCAATATTGTGAAGATAAACAGAGAATTTTTGTAAAGACGGACAATCTAGTATCCCTTCAGTCAATCATCTCTCTGGCCAGCTAGTCATACCATATCCAGTTTTCAGTCAGCCCACTAGCTAAAATGGAAATGTGTGTTAATGCCAGCAGTTGGATACTGCTGGGGGACCTTCATACTGCTGAGATAAAGTAGCGGGCCTAAGCCTTGCCTGGTGAAATGACATATCCCCCCACCTTCCTGCTACTGTACAATCGCCATAATAGTGTGTTTCTATGCTGGGCCTGTAACCTTTGATTAAATTAGTCCAGCATTGCCTCGGTCCTTTTCTAAACTGTAGGCACTGGAGAGCTACTTAACAGATCCTGTCCCTTGGAGGGAAGAAAGAGCTTGAGCTTACAAGTGTATGGCTGTGGAAATATCAAACTCAAATGTCTCACTCTCTATTCCCCCCGCTCTCCGTCTCCTTCTCCCCCTTTTGCTCCACAGTTGCACCCCTTTGCCCTCTGTCCTTGTCTTTGTCGTGCATTTGTCGATCCATCACGCCGTGTCACACCCTAGGTGGAGTACATATTACAGGATAACAGAGGGGAAAAAAAACAATGCATTGGCATTTTCTTGGTGCTATTTTTCAAATTCAGGCACTATCGCTGCCTGGTGAATGACAGCATAAATGACCAAAATGTGAATTGCATTGGTCAAGAAAGTGGCAGTAATGCAGCAAGAAGGCCAATGAGACACGGCAATGGCCAAACATCAATCAGCTGTAGGTCTCAGTTCAATGAAATGACACATTCAGGCACCAACTTTTCCTCGGGTGGCAAATGTTTTAGTTCCTAATATGTACGCCTTAATTTGCTAATCATGCTATTGTTCCCTCAATCTGTTGGAGGCTACGAGGCTATAGTGTCTTATGGTAAGGCAGACACAAAATGAAATCATGCAGTCATCGGCCTCATTTGCCATGCCTAAAGCCAGCATTTAGACCAATTAAATCAATTATTTCCATAATGCCATCAAGCCATTCAGTTAACTTGCTGTCGTCCAATATGGTGCTGAATTTCTGAAAATTTGTTTTTACTACACTATTGTCAACAGAGGTAGATTTACCTGATTGATCAAGAAGGGAACAGTGTTAATTTAAAAAATGAATTCACAGGATAGGATAGAATTTTGAAATGATAAATTATTCTTTTTATCTAGACTAAAAATAAATGCATCTAAAATATAGAGCAGTTGTAGGCATCTAAAATATTCAGCACAGGACTAAAGAGATAACATGAAATCTTTCTCAGATGTAGCCTTTTGTTGAAAAACTGTGGACTGCTGTTAATTCCAACGATTGCTCGTACTGCGCTGGTGTGTGTTCATATTCATTTACACGCTGGGGATCTGGTGGAGTTAGATGGATCACTACCCACCTACAGATCCCTAATGGGAAGTCTACACACCTGGGTCCACACACACACACACACACACACACACACACACACACACACACACACACACACACACACACACACACACACACACACACACACACATTGCTCTCATGTCATATTTCATAAGGGTGGCCAGACATGAAATACCACTGCGAGACAAGGTGGTAGGCGTTTTCCTCCAAGGTGACATCGCAGCACATGGTGTAAGGAGATTTTCTAAGAGTGCATATGCGTGAGTGTGTGTGTGTGTGTGTGATTTTGTGTGTGTGTTAATGTACATCTGCGTGTTTCAGTGCCCACACTTTTCACACGTGTCAACACACAAAAGCCACATGGGAGGGCATTGAGAGCTGCAGCAGCTGTGGAATATGTTATTCAAATGGTGTGTGACTGTTTGTGTGTTTGTATCGGAACAATAATATGTGTTTACGTGTGTTATCATCTCTGCTTGTAGGAATAAACGGCACTGATGTGTCTCTGTGGGGAGCTTATAGAAAATCACTTACCTCTCTGCTCTTACTGCAGTGTGACAATGACTGACTCAGTTTCTCCATGCACATCATATTAGGACATTAAAATTGAATCACAAAGCTGTTTAAAATAATAATAACGGCTATGCTTCAGATAATAAATACATCACAGAGAGGTGAAAATGAAGTAATGGCAAACACTGTTACTGTATTGTTAAAACTACATGAGCATTTGAAGTGCTATTCCTCTAAGGTCCCATACGTTAAAATTTCTACGGTATACCTTTCTAACTTAGATAGAACTACATCCAATCATTAACACATATCCTACACTTGAAATTGCATTTATTTTCACAGTGTATTTTCACAGTGTATTTGTCACAAAATCTATGATGTGTTTTTGCAGGAAAGGTTTAGAAAAGAGTCAGCTGGACTGTTGACAGCAACTGGAAGATGTTTCGACTGTCATCCGACATGCTTCTTTGATTCTGACTGGTTTGGTGGGGGTTTAAACTATTTAAGCTAATGTGGTATGAAAGGGCTAAATTTAGGTTTCATATCCAGTGCCCTAGCGACTCACCTGATGGGCACCCCCATCAAATGGTTTTTATCGGCCTTTATTTAGCTGACTAACTGTAGCAAAAGTTATTAACAAAACCTACTGCTTTTACTTGGGACTCTGGTTTTCTTTGTGATAGCAGTTGATACTTTCCAGGACACAAAGATGGCTGGATTATAGGAACTGTAGGACTTGGTAGATGACTGCTGCCCTATACCCTATAGTGCACTTACTAGGGCGTACACCATTTCATAGGGGTGTTCAAATGTTAAGTGAGCATAGCTGTGCCCTACATAGTGCACTCAAGGCCAGTCCCCAGATCTGAACCTGCTTGGCAATCTTTGAAAGGAGGCGAAAATCAGTGTTTCCCAGCAAAACCCGAAAGATCTGCAGAAGATCAGTATAGAGGAATGGGCCAAAACTACCACTGTAGAGTGTGCACACCTGGTCAAGAGCTACAGGAAACATGTGTACTACAACTACAAAATTACACAATGTGATTTTCTGGAATTTTTTTTTTTTTTTAGATTCTGTCTCTGACAATAAATTGTCCCTACCATGAAAATTACAGACCCCTTCAATGTGAATAGGAAATAAGTGATTTTAGACACACCCTATTTGCTTCATTAAATCTGTGAAAGAACACAAAACACTTTGGGAAATGCAGGTGAATTTCAGATAAGGTGACATATTTAGAATTAGAATTGTCATTTCTGGCACATGTATTCTTCTATGTCTGTCAGATTATCCTCAAAACACTTTCAGAACTTTGGATTCGTGACATTAAGTGGTTCACTTGGTGTGTATCTGGCTTTAGTTTGCACCAGTCTGAATTTCTTTTCTTTGTTTTTTTTTTTTTTTTAAATGCTGTGTACATGCGCGTGTCTCCCCATCTCCCAGTGTGCACGTGTGTGAGTGTGTGCAAGGTTGGCTCCCTAGCCTGTGTCTAGCCTTTGTGGCATGGGCCAGAGCTCTGCGGCTGCCCTGGGGCCACCATTGTCCCCGGTCTCCACAGCCCAGTGGCCACAGATGTTCCCCGATTGATACCATGCTCCTCACATATACTCCCCACTTGTCTAGATGTGTGGGTGGCCAAGCGAGGCGCCCTGTTGCGTGTCACGCCATTGGCCACTCGCAGCCTGCACGTGATGCTGGAAGGGGGGAAGCCATCGCGTCTGCAGTTTTAATCCCGCTACCATGAATAATGGAACAGAAGTAGCCCCAAGTGAAGAAGAAAGCTTTACATGAGGAGGTGTTCATAAGGCAGAGGGGTAACGCTGTTTGTAGAACCTCAAGAAAAAGACGTTGGCAGTAACATGACTGCTCAGTTGTCAGTACACATACACGTGTGTTTTAAATATGTAATGCGCTAATGGTTTTATTTGAAGCTTCAGCAACATTAAACCAAACTCAAAGGGAAACACTGATATGGAGGCTGACTTTCTCAGCATTAAAATGACATTGAATGGCAGAGAAGTAAAAGTTATCTTCTTTTATTTGTCTATATTTAAAACATCTGGGGAAGATTTTATAATTATATGTGCTGTGTTGAAATGGGTTTTGGTGTTGATACACATGTGGGACATGGGTGAACATTATTAACTACATGTCCTAACAGATGTTTACTACACTGAATAAAAGTTAGATGGCTATTTTTTTTTTTTTTTTTACTGCTACCTTTACCAGCAGTAACAGTTGAAAATCTTGAAGGTTTAGATTTTCCAGGGAAATGCCACGGGTGACCTGCACAGTTCCCTGAGGCTAATGGTCAACTTTTACCGTACGTCTAGAACATTCTTCTGCCTGTCTACCAAAGCTTGTGAGATTGTTATCTCTCTAAAATATATTTTGTCAGACCACCTCAAAAGAATTTCTGTTTCCAGATAACAACTAAAAAACATTAGAAACATTATTGAAGTGCAGGGCATGCCAAACAAATATTTTCTCCTTTTGGTCATACAATAATGCACATTACTCGATCAAAGCAAATACCACTACAAAGCACAATAAAATGTTCAAAATACATTTAAATTATTAACGTGTGTGTGAAAGTATATTTGATGGAGTCTTGTGAACAAACACGCCCCTGATAAAGGAATCCAGTAAACGTATATGTTGACAGGTGACACATAACTTAATGCCTTGGTCTCGCACAACAGCAACATATTCAGGTTGATTGACTGTGAAAAGGGCGGATAGGGGAAAGAAAATCAGTTTGGAAATGAAAAGAAACATGGCGGGGTTCAGGTGGGTTAAAAGGAGAGAAGCACCATTTTCTCCGACTCAAAGACACAGTTCAGTCTTAATCAAAATCCCACACAGGAAGAGCATTTGAGTAGCTTAATCAAAGATCAGCCTGCTGCGTATTAATAATGGAGCAGAGTCCTGGAATGGAGTTTTACTTATTCAAGACCGCACTTTCTTCCATTCTCTCCATATACTTACGGACTAAATTAGGATTCGGATGTGACAAGAGAACAAATTGGTAGCAGCTTTTGTCTGTGTACGTGTTTAAAATATAACAATGTATTCCAACCAGATTTATGGATCATTTGCTTACATAAAGCTTTCACCAAATAACTTTATGTTGTCTTTTCGGGCCACAGTCGTAACTATTGGATTGTAATGTTGCAGAGGGTCATTAAGCAGGTGTGGCTAGGAATCATTGCTAATTCTTATATTTCCACAGGTCAACCCAAGTTCCTATTAAAATGTTTTGATCAGGCAACTCCATCTTCTATATTAAGTTTGTTTACACACACACACACACACACACACACACACACACACACACACACACACACACACACACACACACACACACACACACACACACACACACACACACACACGCACACACACACAGAGTACAGCATATGCTACAGCAGGACTTGGTGCATATGTATTATTCAAACACTCCATTCTCACACAGAAACAATCTCCCTAATTTTAAAGCCAAACTCATGCAATAAGATTCAAGTTCAAAACATTTGCATATCATCCTTCAACATCTCCAAGTTTGATTTCTAAAGATAAGAAACGTGCATGTGCAGCTCACCTTTAAACCCCTGTGCTAATGGTTACACTCTGAAATGTTGGTTATCTAGAGTCATACAGTTGCTAATGCTATTGTCTTTTGCTAGTTGTAGGAATAATTGCATTATGCACTGCAGTGCTTTGGTTAACACCTGGCTTATACATGCAGCTGTTTTTCTCCACTCTCCCATTGCTCAATCAGGTTATCTCTGTATCTCAACCCCCTTCCAATCCCTTTTCCCTGCACCCATCTTTTTTTTTTTTCTTTTTTTTTTTACTGCTTGCAGAGAGAACAGAGAACACCTTGCAACATCACACCTGCTTCCCCCAAGGGCAACAATGCTTGGGAAAATATCTGAGGTGAGCCGAGAAGCTTGACTTTCCCTGTCTTTACTCTGTCACTGCCCAGCTTGCTACTCGAGAGGTGTTTTTGGAATGTGACTGCAGGTCGACCCCAGCATCTTGGAAAATACTGTCAGTTTCCATCTCACCCTGACAGATTGACACACGCAAACGCTTTGCATGTGTACCTCACTTTTATCACCAAAATTCGGACTCTCTCGTATGTTTTGTAAGATAATCTTTCAGTAAGGGTTTTTAAAAATATGCCAGGCTTATTTTAAAATCACATTTCCGATATCTGAAGTTGTGAACAGCAAGGCTTCACACCTTCAGGCTAATTATTCTTAAGACAAAGGGCAAAATGGAGGAATTTAAAACATATCAAGCATTATGCATGCAGCCATGTCTGGTCACGTCACTTCAGGACTCCAGATCTAGCGAGCTGAAGACAAAACATGCAGGCGTTACACAGGATTATTGAAGGGAACCTGAACAAACAATAGCTTGTACAGATACGGTGGGGCAGAGATTCATGTAGTGACAGCAACAATGGACATGTGTGGCAAGGAGATAGGCAGGCATCAGCTAATTAGCTCAGCGAGAACGCTCTTTTGTCTGTGGGTTGGAGCTAGTGCACTACAATGGCAGCTCACTTGTAGATCGGTACACCGCAGAACGGGTTGGATGTGGCTGGGCTATTGTTGGGCTAAATGCTATTAACTTTTAAGCCGAGCGACACATAAAAGTGAAGCTGGTGTAAATTACAATTCCCCTGAACATAATCCACTTGCTGATGGAAGACATTACAGCAGCCTTGTGTCTTGACAAGAGATTACGGCTATGGCTTTACCCTACCTCAATCTCAAACAGGGGAAGCCGTGGGATTTTTGTTTTTATCCGCCCATCCCTTCTTCATCTTTTCTCCCTACCGCCTTACCCGTCCTCCCATTCTGTCATCCCATTGATCTGACTGTGGTATTCACTATCTGCCAATGGCGCATGCCTGCAGGGGGGGCACCAAATCCATTATCAGGTAGGACAACTGTTTCCACACTTTTTTTTTCACTCAGCTGTATGCGGAGGGAGGGGAAGAAGAGAAAACAGACAGAAGACACGGGGGAGCCGAGGTCTGCAGCTTTTGAATCCGGATTATGAAAAACTAAACATAACAAACTGTTGTTAAAGAAACCAGCCATACTTTCCATCACATACCGTGTAGTGACAAATATAGCTTTCAAGCCCTTGAATAGTGTAGTATTTTCCAAATCTCTTTTAGTTCATCAAAACCACGAGTTTTAACACAATATCCTCCTAAAGTTCAAGGAGCTCAAGTTACATAAATATGCATAATTTCCTTACAGTCATGTTCAAAGTCAAAATGTATTACCTGCATTAATAATAATAATATTGGATAAGGAAGAAAGGTAAATATTGACTAAGCTACTGCTTCTGCTTCCTGAGCGCTAATAACTTAACCCATCATATGAGTGCGTGTGTGTATGAGTCAGTGAGACAAGCAAGTCTGGTAGTAATTTTAATATGCACTTTAGATCTGAGGTAGTTAAGTATTTCCATTTTATTTTTAAAATTCCACTCTACTATGTTTTAGAGGTTAATGCACTTAGTGGTGAAAATATATTCATCCTACCTTTGCCTGCTGGGGAGCAATTAAATAAAAATCTTTCTAAAATCTAAAACTTTTTAGATTTCAGAGAGTTAGTTAAAATAGTCTGAATATTGGCTCGTATTCTTGAAATTGTTTTGGCTACTTTTATCTAATTTTAATGTGATGGCGTTACTGAGAAACACTACATGGGAATGCCGAAGCACTGCTGAAATATTGTGTATTTACTTGATCTCTTAGTCTCTCTCTCTCTCTCTCTCTCTCTCTCTCTTTCTCTCTCTCTCTATGATGTGCCAGTGTAGCAGTAATAATGACCAGCGTGCCAGTCTGAGCGTGAGCGTGTCTAATGCCGCCTACCCCCAGGTCTACTGGCCCTGGCTGCCTGCCGCTCTTTTAGGACTCACAACTCCCCTTTAAAAGCCTTTCAAGGAAAAAAGAACAGGGCCACAAAGTGAGGCACAGATGGAAAGGGAAGCACGGATTTGCTTGGTGGAAATGTGAGGCATTTAGTCAGAAGTGTCAGGCAAAGTTGTATGTTGTATTTAAAAAACAACAACAAAAAAACCCAAAAATGTATAGGTGAGCGTGTACGGCTTTTCTTTTTGAAATGTGGGGCCTGAAGCAGGAGCTTGCAGATAGTTGGGCAGGTCGGCCTCGGGGCGCATTGCAGGCTACAGTGTGGTGAACCAACCAGTCAGGCCTGCGTGGCTTGTTGCTGCAAGAGCACACGCCGTTTTGCGCACATCTTCCCCTAGTGTTAACGAGACACCTCCAGTCACCAACCTATCAAAGTGTATAATCTATGGTACCCAAGGGCCTTTTGAAAATGTGGTGTCCTCCCTTTTCTTCCTCTGGGTTTGTTCTCTCGAGGAATTCTAGAATAAAGATGCCCCCAACACCATTTGAAAGTTATTGTCATCGCACCTTCCAGATATGCTTTTCCAGCAAAGAACCACAGGCATTTTTAGTTTTTTTTAAAAGGAGTTGCCAAAATATAGATGTGCTTCAGGTCATGAAATGAGATGAATATATTTAGAACTGTAACATTTAAATAGAAAACAGACACTTTTTCCTCCCTGTGTCCCTAATTTAAATGGAAACCTTTGATTAAATTACCCACAGTACGTTTATTCTGTCCCACTTTGCATACGACAGGTTTTTGAACTGATCCTATCAGGCCTTGGAGAAACAGCATATAAACCAGAACATGACGGAGGAGGTGTGGCACCCGTTGAACAAATTTCTATCCAATTTGCACGTGTGAAGAATGCTACATTCTAGAAAGAGACATGAGAAAAATTCTTAAATATCTTCAAATATAAAACACCCAAGCATTATATTTTAAAGGATAACGGCCGTTGGTGTTCATGCCCACATGCTTAGATGTCTGCTGATGTCGACGTATCAGGCGAGACGGATGAGGACGACAGACAGATGAGTGAATTCTAGCATGGTTGAGCGTGGGAAGGGGGAGGGGGGTCATGTGCGCATGATGGAAAAATGTTGAATAGACATGGGAGCACAATGACAGTTTCATCTGTCTCCCCATCACTGCCTTTATCCCCCCCCTTTCCCAAAGGCACAAACTCTGCCAGTTGTCACCTTAGAGTATTGCAGGCCCGGCTGAAGCACTCCACTCCTCAGGAGGAGAATGTCAGCCCAGGCTCGGGGCAGTTTTGACAAACAGAGTATATATTGATACATGATAAAGTATGCTAGAAATCACCCGACTGCTGAGGGCTACTATAGTTTTAATATCATCATTTGAATTAACAAGCATTCTGTGGAGAAATAATGAGCTTTCATTATTCAGAACATCATCCTTACCCCGGCGGAGACTCGCTAGGCTATTAGTGCTTGAGAACTTAATGAAAAGAAGATAAAGAAGGTTTGAGATAAAAGTTTGAATGGCCACACTCAGTAACCAGAGTTAAAATTTAATGCGGCCCCAGTGGATGACGGATGAGCTTCTTATCTGGGTCCTGGAGAACGGCAAGACGAGGGGATCCGCTTTGGAAGGTGTCGCTCTGCGGAAGGTGAAAAATGGGCACCCCCTCCTTTCTGTTTCTTCCTGACAAGCCTGGCATTGTACAAGATTCAGTGTGATACCCCCGCCCATAAGTTGCATGTCACCTAGTACATCAAAAGAGTGTTTTGAGTTTTAGGGGCAAATATATTGTTGCTTTGGGAAAGCGATATTCCATTAATGGAACTACAGCTGATTGCAAGATGCATCAGACTACCTTTCTGTCAAATCCAAGTGGGCTGTATAAAATACACTTTATTACATAATTGACTAGGAAAGCATTGAGGGAGCAGGCACTTGGAGGGAGACATCTGACTTAGCTTCCTTTCATGGAGGTTCTTCAATGTAAATGTACCTGTAATAAAAGTTTACATACTGTAATATACCAGGTTGCTTTAATATCAATGCCCCTTGGCTTTGATCTTTGGATGGTCAAAGTCCCTCCGGAATTCAGAACATCACCAAAATTTAATAACATCCCAATTTTCTCACAATCACCTTCACCCTGTGGTGAAAACAAGTGTGGCATGCATCATTACTTCAGTGTAGCTCCAGTGTATTATATAATAGATGTACACTAATTTGACATGCAATAGAAAACTGATTAAGCCTAAAATACTTTTATTTTGCTCAAAGATAAGCCAAGAATACCCATGTGCAAAAAAAAAATCATGAGTATTATCAGGAGAAATACAGATGCAAGAATTCAGAATCATACTTGTAAACATGGAATACACACTAAGAAATACACACACACACACACACACACACACACACACACACACACACACACACACACACACACACACAGAAGCTACCATTTCTGGAGTCCCTATGCTTGATGCTGTGTTTGTCCCAAGGGCCTTAAGGGAAGTATGTTTGCTTGCTGAACCATTGTGAAGTCTCCAACAGACATGTCTAGCTTGCTGCTGTGCTATTGCTGTGCTGTTCTCTGCTGGAGGAAATCTCTGTGAATGGGAGAGGAATGCATTGATTTGATGAATGAGTGCATATTTGTGGGAGTACTGGTGGCCAATGTGCAGTCTGGTGCGAGGAGTTATTTTTGTGGCTGGAACTTGACAACAAAGTCTTTAGCTCTGAGCGCCCAACTGTAAGAATCACAGCTCAGTTAAAGGGTGCAGATGTGTATATTTTTACATTGCCTGTATCGTGAGGTTAAGGGTGTCTCAGAGCAATTTTTAATGTATTAAAATATTTCCTGCGCTGTTTCATGTCAACATGCACACAAAAAATCAGTCTATTTGTTGAATTACATTTGACAAACCAGATGTAGAGATCAGACAGTTGTAACATTTTCCCATATGCACAAACCGAACAGCGAGGTATTGCACCATATCCCACTCCCACAGATCAAGACTGGTACATATGCAGTCAATGTGTCCTCCAGTTTATAAAACTTTTAACTTGGCCCATATAATTTCTTTAAAATAACCAGTTAATGTTTCTACGAGGACAATAAACTTTGACATCAAACCCAGGTGTTTTATGGAAAGTAAATATCATGAGAATGTATTTTACTCCGCAAGCTTTGCCTTTCATGGTCATGGCAGGTTTTGACTTCAAAGAAACGGATTAAGTTTTTAAGTTCTTATAAAGGTTATCCATAATAACTATCTATGGGAGCTCCATTTATGGTGGCTATTTAACTAAACACACCCATGTGTTGGCTGCTACACACGCTTACAGCCCGGTAAATGAGATAAAATTGATTCAGGAAGCATGGTTTCCACTAAACAATTCTGCACAATTCTTCAAATATTTAGAAGTAATAGGAGTCAAATTTCATTCCAATATATATATTTTTTTAATTTTCTGGGTCATCCACTGGAAAAATTTATCAATTTACCTCTACCAGTTTTACTTTTTATCTTTGGTTCTCCATCATTACTTACTGTAAGCTGTGAATACCTTTGAGTGAAGTAAGTCTCAAAATCTGCTGCTATCTGCAGTGGACTTGTTTGAAATGCATTTCGTAAAGTAAAGGAATTTATAAGAGGGAATGAAGCTAGGTTTACAGATTATTTCAGCCTCTCTAATTTGGTTTGATTGCATCATTTATGGAACAGGGAAGGGATAGCCAGAGGGTAAGGCTGGGGGATGGAGGGGAACGTGGTATAAGTCCTGTGCAAGTATGAACATGCTAGGGAGCAGGCAACCATCATAAAAATGGCTCACTAATCATTTCCATACAGCACTGGGGCAGGCAGGCAGGCAGGTAGGCAGGCAGGCAGGCAGGAGGATGGCTTCATGCACTCAAGCACACACATGCATAGCAGCAGGTGTTATTTATGCAAACCGAAGGGACGCTGTGAGAACAAGAGATAGATAAAAGACAAGTGAGGTGGAAGGAAGCCAGAGAACACTAAGAGAATCTGTTTACGTTACAATTCGCCAAAAAAGAAAGAAAGATACAGTAGATCTGTAACAGCATTAAAAAAACCAAACAAAACAAAAGCAAGTGTGTTTCTATAAGGTGAGTGCACCTAAGATGCAGAGAACCTCCTTTAGTTAACAGAGGTGGCGAGTTGTAGTCATCTCCAGGGAAATCTTCCTTCTAATTTCCCCAGGAATCACAAACAGCTGTTGTTTAAACTAGATTACATCACTGTCACATGGCTGCAGGGGGGCCTCAACGTAGTAGCGCTGTCACTACTCCCAACCGTCCCCACCTGATAGCCATTTTTAAAGCTGATCCCACTCAGGTAGTTTAATGTTCCTGCTTCCTCACGAGACAGTCGGGGGGGGGGGGAAGGAAAACAGGGCAAACAAAAAAAAAATCTAAGAATGAGAAGTATGTTTCTTTAATAAGCTCCGACCCAAAAGGACACATAAGCCTACAGTCAGAGTCCTTTTAATAAAGATGGGATCTGTTTTGTCATCTTTATCCTTTTTATTCCTCCGTTTCCTTCCCAACCCAGGATGTATGGGCCCATCTCCCTCCTTTCTTTCCCAGGATCCCACTCTGTTGCCATGTGTTGCTGCTGATCACAAACATATGGCTTAATTTCTGCAGACAGTTGTTAGACATAACAGCCAACATTGCCAGATAAAAATGTATTATATATTTTTTTCATCAATATGTGACCTAGAATACTATTGTGTCAGAAACATCAGATTAACGCTACTTTCACACTGTGCATTGCAGCATAAAAGGGAAAGAAATAGTCTCAGAGAATGATCTCACAATGGTGGAATTTTATGGGATTCCATCGTTCTAACGTTACACATTTCATAGGTGAGGTTGTGCAGTTACAGCTGTAATTATGACACCTATCTGCAGCAGCCCTGCAGATGTTCATCAGTCCACAAAACCTAGGGAAACTGCAAACAACAGATTTAAAAAAAAAAAAAAAATTGCAAATCAGCTGTGGTTTAGGGAATGCTGGGCCACATGCCGGCCGCTCTTGGTTCCCCCCTTCCTGGTTTAACTGGCTTTATTATTTACCAGGCTGACAGTACTGATTGCATTTTCACTTGTTTCTATTCTTCCAGCTGTTCGGTCTTTGTTTTAGACAAACTGTCAGCTACTGAGAATTCCATCCATTGCCAGTAGGGACTGAACGCTCCACTTGGACAACTGGCCGTCATAGCAACCATTTCCCGCCGGTATGGATTCTCATGCTTTTCACTTGCGGCTGCTCTTCCGTGACAAACGCCTCCATTAATTTCATTTAAATTTCAAGCGAACCTGCTGGATCATCATGTCAGTTTACTTTAAGCGCGACACATGGAACGTCTGCTTCGTTTCCAGTATAAATCCATCATAATCAGGTGTCCCTGGGTGTTTTGAAAGACTAGCGTACACTTAAAAACATTACTTACAAATTTTATAATACTGACTTTTTAATGCAATGTTGTTAGAACTGTAAACCTTAATAGTATGTATGCATCATAAACACAGTCCCTGTCCTTCAACCTCAGCCAACCGACAGCAGGCCTAACCGTGGTAACCATAATATTCTAACATAATTACGTTGCACTTTTCGTTTCCTAAAGGCTTTACCAGAGGCATAGCTTGTACAGTATTTACACATCTGACAGTTAAAGAACGAGAAAGATGCAGAGTAATTGAGGGGGGGGGG
>BJFM01000565.1:86308-113460 GCA_016586285.1 Arothron firmamentum | reverse complement strand
TTATAGATGGGAGAGAGATATGGTAGCACGCATGATGATCCATCGTAGAGCACACATCAGGAGACAGACACGTTAAGATGTAGAAATGTAAATGAGTGCCTCTACATCCATCTATCCACGGCTCGGCAGGAAGTTTTCGCATCCGTGAAATGTAAATACCACCCACCCAGTGCCTGTTCTGAGAGAGGGCAGCGGACCGAACGCCTGATTCATTGATTATGGGATTAGCCTGGTTTTTGAACATTTAATACTTCATTCGACAGCAAGTTTGATGCAGACTGTGATGCAGCAGGCACGAGTGGGCGGATCTTCTCGTATGTTTATGTGTTGAGCTCCTCTTCATTTCGACAAAAGCGAACCCTCGTTGTTGAGAAACAGAATTATTGAAGGATAAACACTGCCTGCAATTGTGTTGTGGCAACATTTTGGATAAGATCTATCCATTTCCATTTTGGAATTCTTGACTCTGGCGCTGAAAGATGGCGCCGATGTACACAGCTTCTGGCCCCTCTGTCGTTTGGGGTCCCAGCCCCCCCCACAATGTTGAACATGGAGTCAGAGGCAAATCATCAGGTGAGTCAGAGGGAGCAGCATTTCCTTCATCGGCAGTAAAGCTGGGAGTCTTACCACACAGTTTGACACAGACACACACACACACACACACACACACACACACACACACTGCAGGTGTGTCATAAATTAAGTACATGAGTAACCGTCTGGAAGAAGGGGAGGGAAAAAAAAGACATAAAAGAAGAGGTCCAAACAGATGCCAGCGCATACTCATGAACAGATGTCTAAATATCTACCTCTTACATTTATCATGATGCACAAGAGTTGAGATTTATGTGTTATTATGTTTATATATGTATTATAAAACCAAAAAAAGAGCAGGAGTAGAGTTAAGCAAATAAGCGTACGTGCAGGGGTTTACTAAAATGTTTTCTTTTTCTGCGTTCAGGTCTCTTTTTATTTAAATGTGCATTGTGTACAGGCTGTCATTCATTGTTATGAAGCTCAGATTAAGCACAAACGTCACAGAAAATGCCCGCCCTCCCCCCCGAAGAAGGCCCGCCTATGCCAGTGACACAGAAATAATGTTTAAAAATGACTGTCCGGTTGCAGTCCCAGTGGAATGTGACAGAAAGCAGCGACAACTCGAAAGTCCGGTTCCACGTCGGTGTGTGACGACCCGGATCAGAAGGTCACAGACTTCAAACACTGGCAGGAGGCCTGGTCTTTTGACAGCTACATATTTGTGTGAGCATGCGTCTGCCTGAACAGATGGATATTCCTATGGCCATATTTTATATACAACCTTGAAACAACCCAAACCCGAGAAATTCAAGAATTAGCACTAGTCCTGTGTTGGAACGGATGCATTACTATTAGCTCTTCCTGCATGTATTTGATTTAAAATTCTACTTCAATTTTCACACGTGTACATTTAATTTGTAACAAAATTGTAAGGTAGGAAAGATGAGAGCTCTGTTTGCACCTGGCATGCAGTGACCTACAGCAGGTTTGGCATGTACTTGCTCTTGGGAAAGTTGATTGAAACACTCAAAGGATTGAGAATCTGGGAATGTGCGTGGGCTTGTGTACGTAAGCAGCAGAGGATGCTGTTCTTTACAGACAGATGCAATCAATACACAGACATTGGCACTGGCTCGCTTTGTCTCGAAAACTCTGCAAAGTCACACTAAACTTGGGCGCTCACTTTATTTACTTATTTTTTGCGAGGACTGAAAGAAATTAATTTGTAATCCTGACACAAATAAACAGCTCATGCATAAATATGCCCATAACTTTAAGACAAAAGGGGAACAGCTCTATCTCCGTTGCAAGGGGGGGATTTCTTTCCTTATCAAAGCAGCACAGGGCAAGATTAAAGAGTCAAAATCCTCCCCACGTGTGTGCAGTGTGTGCGTTTGCTCCTGCATGCCTGCCCCCGGACGTTCTCTTTCCTTCTCCTGCCTGCCGCTCGTCACTCTCCCTGTAGCGCTAGCAGTTGCTAGTTGCCAGCCCTCCACTCTTCGCCATCCATCCATCCATCCCTCCATCCTTATCCCTAGAGGAGTTTGCATTAATCAGACTTATTTAAAGGAGGTCCTGCTGTATGTTGTGCTTCCATGCATTAGTTTCCGTGCAGATGTGGCCCACAGTGGAGTCGCATCAATCCTTTTATGCTGGAACTGCAAAGCCAATCAATAATTTTCAGGAACAACACACCATTTACCGTATGGTCTGTCCACTTTTTCATCCCACCCACTGACAATGGCCTTTAGTTTGTGTGCATATAATTTACATTGAATAACAATTCAAAATATCTACAAAATAGCAACATAAATATATGTGCACTGTTCAAAATGCATCACAACAAATCATATGCATATTTTAATGTTGCTGCTTTTAAAATGCTTTAGTAGGAGGCAACAGTCAACAGAAGTGAACCGGATATTGTGTAAATGTTTTTTTATTTTGTTTTTTCATTTATTGTTATTAATGTCAACAGGTAGAAACCAGATTGAGGAAGTTGATTATTTTCCTACCATATCAGATCTGGATTTTGTCCCGAGGTGATGTTTTGCACATGGAGTCAATGTGTGTACATTTACTTTTAGATGCTCTTTTTTTGGTTGAAGGTGGCAATGTGTGAATCGTAATGAAAGGAATCCCAAAACACAACTCTTTTATCGATACATCCATGTAATACTATTTTTGTGAGGACCTAATGCATTACCCAGCTCCCTAACCTAACCTAACGTAACTTAACCTAACCTAACCTAACCTAACCTAACCTAACCTAACCTAACCTAACCTAACCCGTTCCATACCATCTAACCCCCCAAGTCTAACCTAAACCTGATTCTATCCCCAATCTTTAACCCTTAAACAGGCCTTTGAAGTTGTGAAGATCAGCCAAAATGTCCTCACTTCCAAAAAATGTTACTGATGTTTGCACACCAAGCTAAGAAACCCGCCACATGCAGACAGTTTTGGTCATTCCCATAGGCCAGACAGGGGAGAGGAAAATTTGGGACCAAAACATGCAAAGTGGAGGTGAAGCAAAGTCAACCAAACAGAGAGAAATTGGGAGCAGATATATGGAAATGAAGTTATGAGGAGAAAGGATGAGTGTAGGTGGAAGATGGCAGAAGGGCAGCATACAGATTGCCCAGGACCTGACTGGCATCTTCTTGGAAGACTAACAGACAGAGAAAGGAAGAGAGGAGGGAGGGAATAGGGAGCTAGGGAAAGTTAAGGCCCTCAGGATGTTCTGTCCCACTGCCAACCCCAGAAGTGTGGCTGGGAGATAGCGGGCCCACGTGCAGTTGTGAACCATACACACAAGCATACGCCCAGTGACAATAAGGAAATGGAGAGGCACATGGATCAAGATGGATATGAGAAACGGTGTTGAAAAGATTTGGATTTGAACATATGCAGATCAAGACGATACGACAAGGAATTGGAGGGCCGCGCATCATTTGAATTATTAAAAAAAAATGGAAGTGAGATGAACATTTTCATTTCCAGCTATTAGCCAGAATCAGATAAAGCCAAATCCCATTTTTTTCCTGAGTGTTCTTCGGAGCCGCATCTTCAGTCAGGTCAGCCATCTTCCTCTGCTTTACTTCCTCAGACTGTGAGTAAGTCTCATTGGTGATGTAGAGCGGTGGAGCTGGAGGCCATGTGTGCAGGTTTGGGCCAATTATAGGGATTCTCATCAGGGCTCGGCTGCTTTTTGGCTGCAGGCTCAGGGTGTACAGAGCAGCTGAGGGTCTACACGGGTCAAGCCAGTACCCCCTAACATCACTATGCAATGGGCATACCTGAGAGATCCAGCAGAACTACTGCTTATTTGACGGATATAAAAAAGACCAACAACAAAAAAAAAGAGACCAAAGAAAAAAAAAACCACACTTGTAAAATATAACGCCTCGTTATTTTTGTGTCGTTTTAGGACCAACTGTGCAAATTCAAGCCGATGACAGATAATTGCAACAAAAATATTGCCATACTATTGTCACAACTGCTCTGAAGATGGTTTATATACATCTGCCCTGTTTTGCCTCACTTACTTAGAGTCATAATATAAAATGAAACAGAATACTTATTATTGTTATTATAGGATAAAATTAATGGATTACTTCTCCAAAGTGCACTTAGTATATTTTTTGACACAAGTAAGAAAAACAGTCCCATAAATTTACTTATCTGATCAGTTGTGATAGTCCATTACTGTGAACACCTTTATATTAACTGGGTGATAGCATTTACGTGTTACCTGTAGGTTAACACGTGTAGTTACAGCACCCAATGCTGGCTCTGTAACAACAACTACAGCAGTAGTTGTATACACTTTTTTCAGCCATAATTACCCGCTCGGAGGGGAAACGCGTCTGAGAAACTGGATTAACCATGACTGAATCGTCTTAAGTGGTTAGAAAATCAAAGCGCACTGACTGTTTGCCCCATACGCATTGGCTTCGGGATGAAAGGCTTGGCCGAAGCGTGTGAACTACTACTGACATCGTCTTTTTCCTTTTTTTCCCCCAAGTCAAATTATCAGCTTTTATCACACAAGTCCTTTGAACAGCGCTGATCGGTGTCTTTGCCACTGAAACAGTAATCAAACATGGCCTGCGACTGCATGTTGTCGGATAGGCAGGCGAAGCTGTGGCCTGTTTGGTGCGTCTGCAGTAGAGCAACCCTGAAAGCAGATTGTGCTGGTGCTGTGGATTAGCAGAGAGCAGCAGCAGGCAGAGCGTGCCTGTGTGTGTGTGTGTGTGTGTGTGTGTGTGTGTGTGTGTGTGTGTGTGTGTGTGTGTGTGTGTGTGTGTGTGTGAATAAAGCGTGCATGCGTGTGTGTTGTGGTGCTGGGGGCTAGCATTTGGTAAGGAGCGCGATTTGCACCTCCATGCACACTGCTGAAAACCTGCTAACCGTTGCATTTACAACTCTCAGTGTGGTGAGGTAATTTTTACTGATCTACCTCCCTGAACTGCTACTATGAGGGTTTTTTTTAAGGCAATACTGAAATAATAATCCAAATAGAAACAATAAAGACAAAGAATCACCAAATGCAAACATTCCCCGATATCATCATGTGGGCTGTGGCAAAGGGGTGATTCCACCCTACCCGCCCAGCCCCCCACAAAGGCCACAGACCTGCCTATAACATTAAAACTTACCCAGTGAGAAATTGCTGTTAACATTAAATTAAGTGCACTCAATTTTATTAAAACCATAATAAAAAATGCTCATGGGTATTTTTTTTTTCCTTCCTGTGTTCTAAGAGGAGAAAAATGAATATCAGACCCAGATTTCTATCCCTCAATACGTTTCGGGCTGAAGAGGAGGAAAAGGAAGAGACATTAGGCCTGTGTGAAATGTTCATTTAGGAAACCTGGTGCGAAGGTGTATGTTCGCAGCCTATTAATTACAATCATCACATCGTAGGTGTTGGAATAATTCATTAACTCAGATTTAGTTAAGGCTTCATTTAATAAGTCCTGGTTGGTCAGGAGAATAAAGCAAAAGAGATGGGAGAGAGGAAGGCAAGCAGGAGAGAAAGAGATAAATGAAAAGATAGAAAGGGGAGGGGAGGATTGAGATACAGTGTGCCTATTAAACCACAAGGCCTGGGTTGTCAATTTGTGTTTGAGTGTTCCACTGGGGGAATTGTTCCATCTTCTTCTTTTTTTCTAACAGATATATCATTTCATAAAAGACCAAAGGGAGGGAAAAAGTAGACAAAAACTGGGGAGGGTAGACAGGAGGTGTTGATACAATGAAGGGATGGATGGAGGGAGTTAACGGAGTAGGAGTAGTTGGTTGGGGAATCAGTTTTGCCTACTATATTTAACTGACCCATAAATCTGTTTTTAAATTCCCCTCCATTTAAAAAAGCCCAGGCAAAGCAAGGAGGAGCAAAGGGATGAGAGAAAGGGGAGGGGTTTCACTTTTTCCTGCCGTCTGTTAAGTACAACAATCCATGCATATGCTACATTTATCCTAACAATGTAATTGGTCCAGCTCCCCTGACTGGTGGCTCAGTTAAAGGCCCTCCCTCAGGTCCCCGAGATGTCTGCGTGTGGGTGTGTATGTATGCACGTCTGCAACATGGACCTTCTCTTCATTCCTCAAATGAAAGAAACTGTTGGCTCCTATTGAGACTGGAACCCACTGGGGGGGCATGACAGCTAGGCTAACATGGCTAATGTTGAGATAAACTGTACACGCCTGCTAACAAGCTCACTGCAGGGCTACAAATGTGTGTATGTGTGTGAATGTGTGTGTCTGGGTGTGCATGTGTGTGGGGAGGGGAGGGTCAGCTGGGAGTAGGTTTGTGTTACACCATAGGCAACAGATAAAAAGCAGAGAAATACACACACACACACACACACACACACACACACACACACACACACACACACACACACACACACACACACACACACACACACACACACACATTCACACACGCGCACCATTACATTAGTGCAATTATAAGGAGAGGGACAAAAGCTTCACAGACAGATGCAACAGCAGGGTTGGCCCACTGTTTCACCTGGAGCCAAATATCTGAAAGGTAGTCAGAGAGGAGAAGGAGGGGTGGGGTGGGAGTGGGGGAAGTGAGGAAGTGGGGAAGAGGTGGGAAGAGTGTGGAATCACGATGAAGAGAGAGAGAGAGAGAGAGAGAATAGAGCAGAGCAGGTGCTTAATGGCCATTGTTGTGAGGTCTGATTGGAGAATTTTTTGTTTTGTCATTGATCGTCATATTTGATCACTTTCTGTTGTGTGCTTGTCTACTGAGCTACAAGCTCACACACGCAGGTACACTGAGGAGGCCTCTGATTCAATGACAGCTTGGGCCAAAAGTGTAAATGAGGAGATCAGGAGAGAGAAGCTGAATGGATCGAAGGGGGAACGAAAGGGGGGACGTGTCAATATGGAAGAGGGAAGAGGAGGAGACAGAAGCTGCATAATGAAGCTGCTGAACTAATTTAGAGAACTCCAGCTGGTTAAGGCCAGAGGGCCCAAGCTTCCAAAACATCTGAAGCACCTTCATCCTGCATGCACACAACCATGCAAAAGATACCAGTCAAACAAAACAGCGGTGCGCACGCACCCTGACGACCAAACACTCCCTCTGAACCATCTAACCACACACCGTACAGTCTCTTCCATTATTTAACATCAGTAAACAAGACAAAATGTGGTTGATTTTTATTAGTGCTTACGCTGTTATAGCAATAGCGTACAAATAGTGTCAGGTCAGAGAGATCTGCCATTCAAATTCTTCTGAACACAGCTGCCAACTGCTACCGTCTGCTTGAATGCACTGCATGCCACGTGATAAAGGCCAGGGATGTTCGGTAAAATTTGATTTCTCTGAGGCTGCTTGTTACATGTTAATAGCTTAAAACACAGCTGTATCGGAGCCTCTCCTATTTATTACCGGCTATATTTCACTGCCCTCGTCAAGTCAGTTAACCTCTCATCTTTATGGTTACCTAAGGGTGGCTCTGGTGGTGACATTTAACGTTATGATAGAGTCACATAGACGTGCACAAATCAGTAACATCTGGAATAGTTAATTAGAGAAAGAAGAGAAGAAAACAAAAGTGGGATAGTGGAAGACTGTTTAAGACTGTTGAAAAACTGGAAAGTAACATATGCACATCACAGACAGACAGATGCTCTTCACCTCTGTATTTACAATTTACAGCAAAATATAACAAACACACACTGAAAAATTCTGATCAAAGTGTCTTACAATGAAACCTATTAAGTATGGCGGCCAAGTTTAATTACCAATGATAAGCAGGTATTTGAGCTTTAAATTCATTCTCATTTTTCACCAAGGGTTCCTCACACAAAGGCACGTGTCCATGATCCATTTTCAAGAAACACTCACGCTTCCCAGCACATTGAATTACTCTAATACTCGCCAGAAAAATGAAACTGCTCTGACACACAATACAAGATCCGAAACACCGCATGCAACACACATTACTCCATGTTCCATGGCTGTGCCATGTAACAGTCACACGTGTGCCGCGCACAAGAGGAACAGTAACAAATTGGATTTCCCAAGGATGATGGTGTGATGAAAGATTGTGTGTTTTTCTCATCTACCGCCAGTGCTGTTAGAGTGCGGCGTGATTAAATAAAACCTTGCCCAAGTTTCAATAAACACATTATAACAATTGCATTTTCTTGACAAAGATTTAGGGACTGTTGTGATGAGATTGGATTACTGGGGAACATTGAGTTTTTTTAATGCTGTTTTCCCCTCTGCCTTAAGTTGAATGTACACCTCCACTTGAGCAAGTTTAAAGGGTTTTTGTTCACCTCTCAACATGCAGTCAGGGATATATTGAGGAAAATGATGGCTTTTTCCTTTTTTTTTCAGTGCATGGTGTTCACGTGCACAGGTGCTCATCAAGATTTAAGTTCGAATGTCAGTGTTTTTAACCTTAAACACACTCAGGACCCAGCAGCTTCCCATCTTTGAATCCAGCATGTGGTAACAAGCTGGGAAATATCTTTATGCCTTCTTTTATTTCATGAATTTATGCTCCTCGGGAACACACCAGAGCATCAAAACACATTGGGACAACAACAAATTAGTGACACACACAGCATATACCATCTAACATTCAGCCTATACTATCCAACTTAACTAATATTCCTAGGCAACATGGCTGTGTAGGTTCTCATTCATCCAGGTCATAGTTATCCAAAGTTAGATCTCTGCGTGCAACTGGATTTAGTTAGGTTTCCTTGAAGACGTTTCCCCTTCTCTCCAGAAAGCTTCTTCAGTTCTGAGATTACTGGGGGCAGAGCTTAACAAGGGCTATATTTTCAACATACAAGTTACTAACTTAGCTTGCCCATCCATAATAATATAGAAATACTATGAGTATAAAGTCACGTTTCTTAAGTTTCTTAAAATAGAACACCTAAACAAGAAATACATGTCATTAGGTGTCATACTTCACAAGCCTAACGCTTTAAAAAAATAAAGCCTAGTTGCTCTGTCACATAAAATTAAACAGAATACCGTGATCAAATGCTAGCAGTAGTGGAGAACCCACGTGGTGAATTAAAACACCAAACACAGATGCATCATCATCTTATTTTCAGTCAGTAGTGCAGCCTATAAGCTTCACACATGAGCGTGTCAGTGTAACCCTGAGGTACTGCATTGTCATCTGTCAGCCGCCTGGTGCAAGCTGGCACCTCTCCGCCGTTACCAAAGCCCTGTCAGAGCACTCAGGCCCTCGCTTTGCTCCATCGAGAACTGTTTGATGTCGGCTGATGCGGGCGACAGCCAGACGGACGGATGATCGGCGAGGAGGCAGTTACGCAGCTGTACCCAGCGTCAGATCAACAATGGAGAGCTGATCGTCTGGCCACGCAGTGGCTGATGAACCGCCAATAAGAAGTTCAAATAAAGAGCAAAATGATAACGCAGGAAGAATTCAATGCCCAAGGACTTTTTTTTTTGTTTGTGACACACGACTGCTACATGACAAGCATTACATAAAAGCTACACCTCTGTGTCTGAAACAGTCTTCACATTGAAAATATTGATGTAAATAAGCAACTGTTATTGTGTTTTAACAGGCAAATATATTACATTATAGAATGTCATTAAAAAAAGTGACATTGAGTAATGAGAGAAACACGCAGCAATCTACCTCTCTGGCAAAGGGTGTCGTGTCAAATCATTTCCAACTAACACGACAGGTTCCTCAATGCAAAATAAAAATAGAAACCCCAAACTGAGTTATAATGAGAAGAAATTGTTTTATTAATGCGTCCCCCCCGCCCCCCCCTTTTTATTTCCCCTCTCCACTAAAGGATGCCTGTGTTCTCTTCGGCATAGCTCACAGTTTCTCCCCACATGCACGCTCTCCTTGGAGGGAAAGTCAAAAGGTTTTTCATTTATCTCACAGCGAAGAACGAAGCATGAAACATGACTCCCCCGAGAGACCCACAAGGAAACTGCGAACACCTTGCCCCAAATATCTGATCTTGGAGCTGCAGAAAATAGCATGCGCATATTTGTTTGCAGGCATGAAGACTTCCCTCATTCCCCAGACGCCGCGATGTCATTGAACATCTTAGCACTGTGTGTCAGACAGTAAATAAAAATCTCTCTCTTTTTTTTTTTATTTTATTTTTGGTGAAGGAGCAAAGATAATTGTATTGATTTGTTGAGCAAATGGAGAAGTTCAGAATGAATCTCCTGTAAGTGTTTTGAGCCCCGAGCCTGTAAACGTGCATTTTAGTGCGTATCACATGTGCATTTGGTTTGCTCTCCAAAAATTTGTCTAAAAACTTCCATTTTCACATGAAACAGAAGGCTGAGTTTTAAAGCACAAGAACATAGAAAAAGGATTAATAAACATTTTGAACTCAACAAGGAGATACTCATCCAATGGCCTGTTTTGCACATTAAAGCTAATTAATCTTGTTAATGCTGAAGTTAACATTCTGTTGCTATCCGGTGACAAAGTCCACAGCAGGAGATTTCGCCATCTATGCCGTGCCATTTGTTCTTTTAATACACGGATGAGATGGCCTTTCATGGTTGCCTTACCCGCCATAATGCCTTCATCTTCACAAAGCCGCTGACGACAGTTAATCAGTCACTGGGAACTGGTAATGTCAGTTATGGCTGATGGCTCAAAGAAATATTTCCTCATCCATTGGCAATTACTCTCTCACTCTTACTCTCCCTGTTGCTTGGAGCTATGAATCACACAGATCTGTGCATTGATAAAAAGCAGCTGCTGTTTTGTCCATAAAGGTCCGAATAGCAAATTAGTATTTTGCTGATGTTTCCCTTTATTATATGTCCATCTTATCAATTTTATATGATCAGACAAGACTCGTGCAATTTTTTTTTTTTTCCAAGTTGGGTTGACCTGCAGAAGGTCAGTAGAGTGGTGCAGATAGGCCGGGGGGAGGGCATTGGAGAGCAGAAATTGCCCTCACGTACAAAACACTCATGCCAAACCAACATGCAGCAAAACCTAATGCACATCTGTAATTGAGGGCAATGCGGAAGGAGTACACACACCCTTTTAGATGCTGACAGCGTCAGTCCGGTTATCAGTCTCGGTCTCTTGGCTACAGGGCTTGTGGGATAGCCCTGATTGTTGGCAATCACTTCACAAGCTGGAAGAACTGGCTTTGGGTTACCGCGTATGCGCGTCCCTCGCCACTGCTGAGTCATTTAGTGTGTGTTTGGCTATATTTCCAAGTGTGTTTTGAGTGTGACAACTGGTGTCCGCATATTTCTGCATGCGTGTATTTTGAGGTGCTGAGAAGCTGCGTCAACGGCGAACGGATGTATCGGTATCTTCTGTCGCGAAATCAAAAAAGCAAAATCTTACTTGAACGGTTTCTGAACAATGAATCATTCACCTCTTTTGCATGACACAAAAGGACTTAATGTTCTCAGGCAGGATGTCTTTTGCTCTATCATTTCATTTTTAATCAAAGCGAGAAAGACATTTCAGATTTATATGCGAATGTATAAATGACAGAACGTCAGAATGAAAATTTTAGCGTTCAAGTTCAATAACGCCATTTTATTTGGGCTAAATTGCCTCAAGGGCAAAAAGAAAGTCACTCCGGTCTCAATTGTGACTCTCACAGCTTTAATGTATATTTGACAGGATGCATTGTATATCAAAATAGTACAGGAAGAAGAGCTATTCACTTTGTACCCTCAGATCATCGTAACATAATTCATACCACTGGGGTCATGATGTTATTTCTGAGACAAAGTACATTTTAAAATACATCTGTTTCAGTGTCACGTTCTTCCATTGAAACAATCTGGAGTCTTAGCTCACATTTTAACTCCCATTACCTCCATTCAACTTATTTGTTGACTTGTTTAATGTGATAGAATAATTTTGGGCGATTTTGATTGACACTTTGTTAGAAGAACCACACCCAAAACAACAATGCATGTCCTGGTAGGACTCCTTGGCAACGTCATGACTTTCGATGCAAAGTATGGAAACAACAATGAGAAAGGAGGTAAACATGGAAGGAGCTGAGGCGGTTCTGGTTTGTGTGTCCATTTACATGGTGGTGAATGCCGTGAACAAGAGGAGAAGTGATGTCTGCTGGGTTCCACGTCCCATCCGACTTTAGCCAATCAGCACCAAGTACACCTCAAGCCCTGCCCAGGGTTTTTTTGGGGCCAAAGTACCTACGGTGGAGCAGAAACCATAAAAGTTCCCATAAATGGCCCTTCAGGGGAGGTTCCTGCAAGTAGAGACTCGCGCCAATGGCCCTATCCCTGTAAAATGACTCCAAAATTTCCATAGCGGAAGCACGCCTAATGTTGTTGTTTTTTCTTTTTTTTTTTTTGTTCCATGAACATTTAACCATCCTCTGACATATTTATGTGCATCATTGGGCATAAGTAATATGGTTAGAGCTGGGAAAGAATGTTATGAACTTCACAACTTGAAAGCAGGCCTGGGCAGGATAACAATCTGCAGAGCCTCATTCAGATCTTTGGTAGAAAGCGAGCTGCCAGTTTCTAGCATATCTAAGCAAAATAACCCCAAAAAAACAAAAACACAACTTCCTGCCCCTGTTTGCTGAACCTGTGCTTCTACCTCTGTCTCACTGCTCTTTGTCACGTCTTGTGTGTGCTGCAATATTGGCTGTCACCAACAGATTCTACTTTAAGCCTCCATCTCATCCTAGAGGCCAATGTAGATGAAACGGAGCTGCTAGCTCTGCTCATAAATGTGTCACCGCGTGCTGATGTGCCAGGAGCTTTCTGTAACTTGGCTGCTGCCTGTCGCAATTCTCTCTCACATGCCACTATCCTAATTAGAAGGTTCACACTCATAATTTGCAGATGTTTTTTTCTTTAATAAAAGAGAGTGTGGTCATATTTTCTTTATCTGTTAACTTTACGGGCTGCAAGCAGGCTGTTTCCGCAGGTTGCAGTTGATCTAAACGTATAATGTATTAGATACATTAACAAGTGGAAATACATAGACTTTACGTAGTGCTAACAGAGAAGAAAGAAACTAATGTGTAAAATATACCAGACACCAGGCATATAGCAGAACATCGACAATATATCTCTGATATAAATCTCCAAAGTACTTCTAGACTTCTCAAATACATGTAGAACAAACGTATCCCTGACAAATGAGCTAGAACTCAGAGCGAGGTTTCCTTTCACAGTTGAGCATGTCAGTCTTCCAATCAAAAGCTCCAGTTAAATAATAGTTATAGCACATCCCTAGCATGTGTATAAAAATACTGCATAAAATAAGAGAGCAAACAGAGTTTGAGGTTCTTTAAAATCATTTAATGATATTTGGAAAAAGTTGATCATGTGTGAAATGGGGTTGCAATTTTTTTTTAATTTCACAAACATGCTGCCTTCTTGTAAATATATCAGGGGGGACTGGAAATCTCCTTGACTCAAGCAGTCTAATGACCATGGCTAATGCCACTATGCTGTGGCCTCTCTTTGTCTTGTCTGTGTAGCCAGCCTAATCACTGCTGACAGTCAGCTTTGCTCTTTTATTAGCTCTGCGTCGCTTGCAATCAGTGACAGTGAAGTCAGGCAGCAGGAAGGGCTTGTGTGAACTCAACACCCACTTGGACACACACACACACACACACGCACACACACACACACACACACACACACACACACACACACACACGCACACACGCACACACACACACACACACACACACACACAGACACACACACAAGCAAGCATGCACATGCTTTAATGTACGCACGTATTTTTTACATGTTGTCCTCTTCTGACCATGCATCCAACCTCTTACGTTTGCACATGAATGTGTACGAACACATACATCCTCCCAGCTAAACAAACATGTCGACAAATTTCTCTGTACACACATATATTGGCTCTGAAAAGCAGCCATTGGCCTTCCTGTATGTGGGTCAGGGCCATGCAAAGCTGTATTGATTTTTTTTCGGCTGTGTGTCTGGCTGTCTGCCGCTGTGGCAAAAAGGCTTGTTACTAATAGGACAGCTAGCAAGCTGAAGCAAAGACACACATGCACACATACGTCCACAGATTTAACACTTTGCTAGCCTCTTCACGTCAGTGCCCCATGAGTTGGCAGACAGTCTACTTGCCTGATAAAGAAGAGGTCTGACATTTGAACGTGCAATTTGTGAGTGATGGGCTGGGAGTGAGGGTTGGGGGGGGTCGGAGGAAAGGGTCAGGAATCCACTTCGCTCTCTTTAAAGAGTGTAGCGTCACCCATATGGCCGTCTGCTCTGGTGCATATTCGATGGAGTGGAAGGGCAGGGACGGGAGAGTGCCCTCGCTTTTTTTTCTCCTGTCTTTCTATTTCCAGTCTGTTTTGTGAGGCCAGCAGAGTACACAGCATTAGGCTTTGCACCACTGCTGGCCATTTAGGATGTGATGTAGGACGGAGCAGAAAGCGAGATGGCTTTCAAACCTTTCGCTAGCTTTCTGTCCTCGGCTGAGGATGGCTGAGGTCATGCCTTAGTCCAAAAGAAATATACCAAAATCTGAATATATATCCTTCCTTGGAACCAACATGCTGCGAGCTCCAGTTAAGCACTTTTGAATGGGCCCTTATTAATCCCCTTTACTGCAGGTTTGCACCTCGTATTTACAACAGATGACCTTTTGACCCTAGCCACTGGCTAACATGAAATGTTGAAAATTGGCTAATTTGTGAAATGACTGAATTTGGGGGTAAAGACCACTTAGAGCTAATGGCTGGCTAATCTGAATATGAGCACCACGCTTAGGGGAGAACAGGCACGGTGCGGCAGTAATACCAGCATTTCTGAGGTGTATTTGCAAGGAATGCTCATGCGATAAAGCCAGAAATTTCTCTCCTAACCATCAATCAGAAGAGCCTAGACTTTCACTGCCTTCATTATAATGCCATTTGTTATCACTGTATGCTGTAGGCCTTTCTTCAATTACGGCCATTTGTGGTTTCGGGAGTAATTACATCAAACTTGAGTAAGTTACCTGTAAGGTGAGTTCTGCTGTAATTTCATTCGGAAGTTTCTATCTTACTTCCTTTTCATTTGACAATAATGGGCCATACTTTGTCAGCATGCAAGACAGCCAGAGGTCTGAATGAATTCTGAAAAGAAGTTGATGAGGGAGATATAATTTTAAAAGTGAGGACCCAAAACACCAAAGAACAATTTGTTGTCAGTCTGGCAAGTGAGTAGCCAGCACCTTTATCCCAGCGATTTAATGGCGAAGCACTGTATTTGCTTTCAATAGTTTTTAGTTTTGTGAAATTTAAGATAAATGTCCATTCAGATTTCGATACAAACCATAATAACTCAGGCACAATGTGACAGAAGACTTTATAGTTACCTTTGTTTTATTGCATTAAATTAAGACTGAATGCTTGTCTATCTCTGTTACCTTCAGCATATTTCGCTGTGCCTTCATTTGCGCTCGTCTTTAAGGCTAACAGCTTATTCAGTCTGTTTATGGATGGCCCCTCAGAGCTAAATTAATAGAGGAGGCTTTGGGGACCTGAGAGGCAAGTCATAAGCAAGACTGTAACGCTCATTTGCAATGTAGAGGCTAATTACCAATTTGCCACTCTCCAATCTTGTTTCATAATATGTTCATGGCTCAACTTCTTTTATGTTCCGCTGCCTGCGAGCGATATATGACTTTTACACAATAGAGGATGCTTTTGCTTCTGTCTTTAGAAGGTCGCGTGCCGAAGATATGGAGCTCTTCCGCTAACGCCACACAGGCCCATATCTAGCAGCCACTCGTGTGAGAGCGGTGCTGCGATTGCCCCTCAGCTTCCACTCTGTTCTCTCTTTGTCTTGCGGAGATGGAGGAAGAGGCGGCGATGACAAAAACACCGAGGCTTGAGTGATGAAACGTACAGCCAGTCAACTGTTTTCTGGTCAGACAAAGTCAAAGAAGTAAACGGAGCCCAAGTTTCAATGTTAGTTGAGAGTAAACAAGGACAAAAGGGATTGTAATTTATTGCCAATATAATAATTCTGTTGGAGAATCTAAAATAAACAAACATTAGATTATTAATAACTAAAAAAAGAAAAAAAAAACTTGTTCAAAGTGCCACATGTCTGACTGTTAAACAGAAATTGAAGGTAAGACTACATTTATGATTGGAAAACAGAGCGTAGCACTGTAAACCTTGACATCTTTTATTGACTTCAATTCACCATATCTGGTTAAAATACTTTTACACAGCAAATGCCCTTAAGGCCCTCCAACGTCCAGTAAACAGACTGTTAAAGAAGTCCGCCTGTGGATTATTTGGCTTCAAGAACACTTTTAAGACTCAAACCAGTACTTGTTTTATTTTATGAACACTGCATTATAAAGGATTGAAATTCATGGTGACTTTTGCACATGGGAATCTTCATGATTAATAAGTAACTTCTTTTTTTTATTATTTTAAAAACCAACAATTGACAACAAGCAAGCAAACAAGTTTTTCATGACTTAAAACACCAAAACTTGCATCGTTAATTGAAATTAGAGCATCTTAAATATATGTGTCAATAACTTTGCTCGTAGCTTCTGAGTTGGCTGGTTCAAACTTTGCTTTCAGCTATATAACTCACTTTAAGATAGAAGGGTTTTGTGTTTTACAAATTTTTATTTATTTATTTTTTTAAAAGCTACACAAAAAAACAAGACAACAAATCACCTAACAGTGTTGTCAGGCAAAATTTTTAATGGCAATTAAGACTTTTTGCGAAATTAAATTCATCCGATTTCATTACACTAATGTAAATTCCGGCATCTAATCAGGAAGTTAAAGCTAAACAGAGAGAGAAGTTCAGGATTTCACCTCAGTAAGCTTCTACATCTGAATGTGTCCCTATTTGTTAATATGTCAGTGCACACACAGTAGTAAACTTAGTGTTGAATGATTAACTGTAGGGAATGGATCATTAAAAGTTCAAAAGAGATTACCCTAAACACACAGATCGAGTGTTAGTACCCTCTAAATAACTTAAAAGGCAGGGTTAGAGGACATGCGGTCTATGAAAACTCCGGTGAACTTGCCTTAAAGATCAACGACGCGTGTCCGTTGAAAACAAACCCGTAGTTGGCCATTGACGACATTTACATTTCAAACATCTCCCTGGATATTTAGACACACTTCTGAGTTAGTGAGTAATCACAGGGATCAGGCTTGATCTCATTTTTCGGAAGGCGGCTACTGTTCCAACAGTCCACCCCAGGAAAAACTATTTCCTGGTTCTTTTACATACTTGCTAACTGAGAAACACTTTATGTCCATTTGAGAAACATAAAAACCCCCCCCCAAAAAACAGGCTTATGCACGGTTATCTTTCTTTTTTTTTTTTTATCAGTTGCTAAGTCAATATTGGGATAGAGATACATTATACAGCTCAGGCTGTAATGAATATGAATAAGTTTCAACTGAAAGTTGCTTCTTAGAAACAGAAATGAATGCTGAGAATCTAATTTTACACTTACAACATTAATACTCTACATTCGCTTCTCGGTTTAAGGTTAGACCCGTTGAACTGCGAAGCACTCGTTTCGTCACTTGCATTCTTATTACTTAGAGAATTAAATCAATTTAAGGGAAGACTTTAGATTGGGGAACACATGGTCCCCTGCTGACATATGTATTAGTAGCATGTTGTTGCTTTATTATTCAGTAGTTAATGGTAAATATGTGTTTCCTAATCTAAGTTAGCAAATTTGATATTAAAAGAGTGAAAAAATGTCCTTTTCTTTAGTTTCTCTACTTATGTCATGACATGGAAATAAAATAATTTCTATTTTTGATAACACTTTAGTTTGGGGGACAAGTATTAAACATTAACTTTTGCTATGAATAATAGTGCATTAATTTGCTCCTAATGCTCCTGCTAGTTAGCAGGTAGTTAATGGAGAATTTGTGTTCCCCAATCTAAAGTGTCACCATATTTTTAATAGTGAGTAAACACAACACGTCTTTATCCCCACATCCGTCTATGTGTTACATATGGTCTTGTCCTTTAAGCATGCTGCTTTTTTTTAGGATTAAGTAACAGTGAAAAGCTCACACAATATTTGCTAGTACATTAGCATGTCGTTGTCGTACCTTTAGCATTCCAAGAAAAAAAAAAAAAAAACTATACTTAAACATACTTCATATAAAGCTGCTACAAATATCTAGTTGACTTTTTATTTTGAATTTTTACAAGAGTGAAACCAATTTAATGAGATAGAGTCCATTAATAACGTTTGTGTGAGTCATAAAACAGCTTCACCCGCTCATGGTATATCCCGTATTGACTCATTACCGCCTGTGGCTTCTTGATCTCTGACAAAGATCTCGAGAACTTCCCCGCGTGCTGATCTCGAGCACCGAAGACAGGGAGACAATGTATTTATAGCAGAGTTTCATACTGACAATTGCCTGATTTCCTCAAGCATTTCATGCGTGAGCTGGCAGCCGTCCTGCTCATCAAAGATTGGCTTCGGTGCCTCTCGTGAGACGCATTAGAGACCCCCGTGTCGTAGAGGAGTACGAGACGCCCCTTGTTGGTCAGAAAGGCATTCCCCCCCCCCCCAACGGTCCCCCTTTGCTCTCAATTTCTCATGCCCTAATGATGACTCTAGGCCCGCTTTTAATCACTATTTGTGTTGCCCCTTTTAATAATTCTTCCACTCCCGTGCACAATTTTAACTCCAGAAGTATGAGATAGACCCTGCTGATTAACTGCCTCATAGACACAATGTTTTAGAGCCACATCAGACCCCCCCACCAATGTATGATGTATCCACAGAAAACTTTTGGAAAATCTGACTTCTCCTCCACAGAGAGCTTTCAGTGTATCATGCAAGTCAAGGCAGATGCTCCCGAGTTTGACAGAAAGCCAAGTTAAGATATAGACTTTCAGACTGCCACTCACCTCCCACTCTTATGAAACCGTGCTAACTCTGTGGTCAGAGAAAAACTGGAGACGCAACTTTAAATCATCAGAGTTAGAACTGAATGAGACGCTATCGCTGCAGTAAAACACTACGCTAACATTTCTCCGCCGCAATAACAGCACCTTGCACACTTTTTAGTATCCAACTGTTTCATCCAACAAGAAGAGCACATTTGAACTTGCAAATTCAATTTTGACTGGACGACAAAATTTCAAACACAGTTTTGAAAAGAGACCATGGAGGCTTTAAGATTAAATTTAAAAAAAATTGCTGATCACATGGCTGATTCTTGTTTGTTCATCGTTAGGAAGGTTGTACTGTAAATGTGTCATGTTTGTGTAGTCAGCATCTGAATAGTCAAGTTTTTTTGCATTATCTTTTTTCAAGTCATGATTAGTCAATCCTCCCATCATGCAGCTTTGCATGTCTTTTAGTAGGCAGGCCAAAAACAAACAAACAAACAAACACACAAAACCAGTTTGATTACTCATTTCTCTGTTTCCCTTGCATTTCTTTTTAACTCTCACAATCACCTTGACTCGTTTCTACGCATTCCTCTCATTTGTGTATCTATTTAGGCAAAATCTTTACAGAGCCAATTTATCTTTTTTTGTTGGTTGACAATTTGCTCTTTGAGCAGTGAAGATTAAATCTCTTGTGTTTTCTTGCAAGCAAAATCCAAAAAAAAAAAAAAAAAAAAAAGTGGGAGCAATTGATCAATACACTCTGAAGAAGCTGCAGTATTGTGTCTGGGAAAGTGCAGTGAAAAAAACAAACAAATAAACAAAGAAGTCGAGCCAGATTAACAGCTGTATTGAGATAAACTGTCACCCCCATATGCCGAGGAAAAACAATCTCAGCACAATATGGAGAGCGAAGAAGAAGAAGAAAAAAATGCACTTAATCAACTAACATTGATATTACTTCTGGCAATTAGGGGCATGCTGGTAATGATATGAGTTTTCAGCTGTAAATAATTATGTTGCCTGCGGGCCATACTTTAATTCTCGGCTGTATCTATAAACAATAATCAAACCAACAGCAGCAGGCTAAAAGTTAGAGATTTGTGGCTTGCAGAATGGCAGCTGAGGAGCAGCTTATTGGAGCCCTGTGGTGTTGCCGGTGGTCAGGGTCACCTTCAGGTGCTCTCCCCCATACACGCCTGAATGCACAACCCTATTGATCACATATGCAGCCATGATACAAGGTTAAATGTTAATCACCACTGTGACGAGTAATAAAATGCCCAGGAAAGAAAAACAAAAAAAATTATCAAATGCAAATTTCAAGTGAGACTCAACTTTTGCTCGCTGTCAACTGGGAGACGGCAGCCTGCTGCTTTTAAAAGGACTAAGATGAAGTGCATAATTAAGGAAACACACAAAAGCTTGCACTGGGCCCAAGATTAATTAGGCGCGTGTCAATACCCTCATCAATATCCGATTAACTAATGACACATGGCCCAACCAGGGCTATTGATCTCCTCCAAGTCTGCGGTGTTAATAGGTTGAGGCTGACATTCGGTGGGTAAGCCGACAGGAAACTCTGAGCAGGGCTTGACAGCATGCAGTACGTGCGCTTCGCAGGGCGCTAAATGCGGCACAATCAGAAACATCCCCTCTGTCATGAGCAATCAAGTCATATTCCTGGAATATGGGGGTTTCGGCCATGGCCACAGCTGAAGCCGAAGGAGCTTTTCTAGAATTCACATCCTTTTATTGATAATTAAAAATGACCCCAAAGGAGCCCCCCCGCCCCCAGATGGAAAAAAAGGGACTGAATTTAGATTAATGGTGATAGAATAACCAACGCCATAAGTTAGCCCTTTATAATGATCGTAACGATAATAATGAACGCTTGGATGAAGAATGAACAACCCCCTGTCCTGGAGTCGAGTCCCTATACAGGTTAATTAGGAAGGATAACATCATTAGCTACTCTTATGCCTGCGCAGAGAATTAATTGGACAGGATGAAAATTTAAGTCTATATTTAATCGTGTAAACGATTGACAGCTCAGCCAGGTAATGGGAGGTTTAAATCAGTGGGTCATTTTTATTTAGATCCCATTTAACCAGCCTAATGAGCAAAAGGCTCCAGTGGTTTATAAATGATTGTGCAATCATGTATTATTGTGCCTTGTTGGACATGTAAGTATAGCTGATTTGCTAGGCATTTGGTTGCAAATGCACATCATGGACATGCCCCTCTTTTTATGTTGCTACCTTAAACTTCTTTGTGTGCTCCAGTACAAGGAATGGACAATGATATGTGATATATGAGGGACCACAATAACGAGAACTGCTGTGTTATGTTTGTAGGTATCAAATTCACTCTGTGATTGTACTTAGACACCTAAACAAGGATGAAGTCAACAAGTAGCAATAAATACATCAAATCCTGAGACCTGTTGTCAAAAGTAAAAGCCTCTTAAATAAAATATCAACTTTCTGAGTTAGCAGTTGTTGTTGTGGCCATACCATGCCAGTATTTCCTTCAATAAAACACTTTTATTTGAAAGAAAAAAAAAGCCTAATGATAAACATGATGTAATGTAATTCAGGGAATTCTGGGTTGTTCTCTAACTCTGATCCCCACTTGTTCATCTGTGTTGCAGCGACCGCTTCTGGTTTGCATTATGGAATATTTACATTAGAGTAGCGTTTAGTGCCTTTGTATTGTTTTTCAGATCTTGGTTTGGAATGTCTAGATTGACGGCTGAACTCTGCTCCAGCTCCCACTGAATGTAGCAGGAAGCTGGATCACGTCAATCAATTCTGGATGCAACCCACATCTGTATTATAATGTGGCTCCTCAAGTTTGTTCAGTAGAATAATGTCTTCTTGACATTATTCTATTTTATGTTGATTTTATCTTGCGTGTTTGAAAGGATTCCAGGCATCTTGATTTTTATATCAAAGGGATACAATTTGAATCTACTGGATGTCATACCACTTTCCCACCAGTCACAACCCCCCTATAATATCCTGCTTTTTCAGTTGGTGGAAATGCATATAAACGGTATTCACTCATGTGACCCTATCAATAGGCCCTGATTTTCATCAGCCGCTGCTGATTGAAGCTGGAATTTGTGACCCTAGCTATTAGCTTCCATGCTATGTTCTGTTGTCTTTGGCATAGAGGAGTGATGACGTCTGAAGAGACATACCAGAAGGAAAAATTCTGGGTCTATTGGCAGCATATGTGTACTCAAATGCCTATGTTAGCGATTAAAAAACAACAACAACAAAAAGAAATCACTTTTGGTGTGAAAGAGAGAGCCAACATATATGGGGTTTCACATCCAGTTTTTACAGCAGCTGGACATTTTTATGCTTTTACATGCCATAATGGATGCTAAGTACACGGTGATTGGATTCAGTTTCACTGTAATTGGAGAAAAGATGATAAAGTACTGTTTACAAATGGTCAAAAATAAGTGAATGTGTTTTCTTCCCATTAGTTATTGAGGACTGTTTAGAACAAAACAGTGATGCCATCTAGTACAGAGGCCTGCCACATAGATGGGACTCTGTCTTAGCACAATTTATCCTATTAGTTAATGCATCGATTCAACAATGACTGTTATGTCTCCTTCTCTGTCTTCCAAATAGCACACAGACCCTACTTTAATCAGTCAACCACTATTTTTCCTTTCGAATAACTTGATTTATATGATGATATAGCTACCAGACAGTCTCTTGAAACCTGAGATGCAATGTGCTTTTTCTGTTTAAGGGCTGTGTAATTTAATTCAGACTTTCTCCTCTACCTTTCTGTTTTTGCGAGCGAGAGTTAACATGAGCAGGTTACCTGACACTGCAGGCATATGTGTGTTGTTAGGAACCACATTATAGTCCCCTTGACGACTGAAGTGTAGCTGACCATGAGGAGGAAAGAGACGGCCATCGGATGGTAACACATCTTTATTTTTATCCTAGAAAAGATAACAGTCGCTTCTTTTATTTCCAGTAGATGTGTCTGAAGTTGTTTTAGAAAGAACGGACATGCCTTGTACACTATAAGAGAAGATTTAAGCTATGCTACGGTAATTGTTTCTGGAGCCCCTTCTCTACCTTCATTTTCATCACCTTCCTGCGAGAGATTGAACATTGTCAAACAGCAAAAATGGGTCTCTGTTTAGAGGCAAATGAAATGGCGTGCGGTGCACAGGCCCCCCCGTCCCTTGGTGACTATTGAATTACATCCCTCATCCATGTTTGCAGAGAGGAAGAAAAATTGTCAAGTGAAGATTTCAGGGTGCAGTTTACCTTTGGATAAGGGAAGGTCCTTGTTTAGCACAACACAGACCCCACTGTCATTCCAGATTAAGCATTGGCTTAGCTAACAAGATGACAGAGGAGATAGTCATTCGCAGAGAAGGAGGGGGAGATGAGAAGAAATAAGGTTAAGGTTAAGAAAAAAGTGCTTCTGCATGAGTATTTTGCAGTTAAAATGTCAGTGGTATGTTTGTTCATTATCTGTAGATCTCAGACATAATAAACATTGTATTATGCTCAACACATTATGAAATATCTCCAAATATAAAGGCTTTTTAGGCCAAAGAAAAGACTGAGAAAACAGGCTCAGATTCAAACTCATATCAGATATTTGTGTTTTTTCTTTGTGTTTCTGGTCCTTAGTTATTGACATGATGATGCTCCTGTTAATGCAGGGAGCAGTGTTCTGACAGGAAAGTCAAAAGTTTTGGAGGTGCACATTTATTTTGTTGTTCACTGATACTCTGACACTGCTGTGGATTCACTCTCGTGCTAAGTCCAGCGCGCTGCTCTAATATATTCCCATACGACTTTTGACAGAGAGCCTGAACTGCAAATGCAAAAAATGAGTCAGTTAGTTATGTGGTTACAGTGGTGTTGGCACCCTCACTGGTCAGGGAGCCAAAATTTGGCAGAGAAAATGCAGTTTTACAAACAAATGCACTATTTTTTTTTTTTTTTTGTCTTTCAGCATCTAAATTTTACAGCTTGTATAAAGCATTTGCACATGCACTCATGTCCACAAACGGTTTTATTAGCTACATGGGTGAAATAGCTCAGTTTATCACAACCGGGCATACTATGGGGAGGGGGGGGGTGTCTGTTTCATCTTTCATTCATTAAAACACATGTAAATAAAATAACCTTCATTTGTTCTTTTGCGTGCTATTTGACTTGAATAGCTTGTTTACGAAGTTTTGTTTTTGGACGTCCCTGATAAGGTGCATGGATATCCTGTGGTCTTAGCTCAGTTGTGGTGGAGGACTGCACACCGGCTCTGCTTTCGCTGAGTTATTACGCAGAGTGTAATTTGAAACAATTACAAAAACACTGGCCCACTTGTTACAACACTCATTTTGCCTCACATATACAAACCACATATTCAATAGCTTTACATGTTTTTCAATCACACCCAGTGGAGCAGTGTTCAGTGTGAAGAAGTATAGCATTTCATCCGAGCTCGCATGGTGTGGGATAATCTTTCACATTTTGCCTGGGGTTTGTTTTGCTATTTCAGCAGAAACTTGTGCAAGCCATGTGAATTACCATTGGAAAAGACGATAAAAATCCCGAATTATATTGTATCAGATGCAAATGAATAAACTACTAGAATTATCGGGGCAAATAATGTGTTATCTCTGGTAATGAATTAGGTTTATTGTCCCTTATTGTCCTATAAGATGCATTGCAGCGATAACAGTTTTAAACACAAGCAGGAGAGATAGTGCTAGACTCAGATGGATTGAAGCCTTTTGTGCTCCAGTAGGCTAGTAGAAGCCTTCTACTTTAACGTTGCATTCTCTCTGTACAGCATATGTAAAAGGAATTGAGTCAGTCCACATGTGGTTCAGATACCTAAAATGCATCACACTTTAGAATCTGTCTCATTCGTTCTGCTGTGATTTGCACTTTCATGCTTTCTGTCTTGCAGACCTCGCCATTGTTTGGAGTCCAGGGTCAGCCCTTGACGATTTGGTCGTCGGACACCTTGAACAGAGTGAGCGCTGTTTCACTTCTGGCCCCCGTTTAGCAATGCTAGCGGAGCAGAGGACGGTCAGACCTCGCACCTTGACGCTCTCCCTCTCTCCAAAGGTGCTGCAGTCTGACCATTGACATTTTGCATTCCTCTCCTCCGCCTCTGGGTTTTCAATGGGGGATTGAGGGGTGCAGAGGCCAGTGCCTGGTTCTCAAGGGTAAAAACAAAAAGGCTCTTGAAAATCCCAAGGAGTTCCCATGATCCTAGGAAAGACCTTGATCTGACCTGTGTCGGATTTCCATTCTGCAGATTATGACACACAAAAAGTACACATTTGGCTGATTAATGATCTGTTTGTGCCAGATTTTCCAATCATTTTTGGTGTTTCCTTGAGTGGGACTAAAATATGCAAAACGTTGATCCGGAAATAATGAGAATTTGCAGAGGATTTGTTATTATTCGTTTCCATTATCATTATCAAATGACATTTCTAAGACGGCGCAAAAGCTCACAGTGACATTTAAAGGTGGAAAGTTTTTCAAAGTCATTTTTCAAGGTTTTTTCCCTCCAACATACATAATCTGTTAGCATCAAAGGAGCACACATGCATGAATAATTGACTAATTCACTTAAAGGGGGCCAGCGTAGATTAATTAAGCTTGAATACTAATTATGTTTTCTGTCTACACCAACTGACGCGGTTGTTGTTTAATAAGGAAACTGTTGGTGGGTCACGTTTACCATTCATTTCAAGTAGAAAACAAGTGCTAACCACAGAGTCATTTATTTAAAGGCATTTTTAGTCCCAGATTTTTTGTAAATAGTTTTCTTTTCGATATGCTGTGATGTAAAAAAAAAAAAAAAAAAAAAAAGATAAGAATGCAGCTTTTTTCTTTTCTTTTAAAAAAAACAATTCCAACTATTTCTGGCACATTTACTTGATATAAATGTATACGCAATCCCCCAATCAAGTCATCTACAATTCCATCCAAAGCCTAGAACACACAGATTTTACAATGCAAGTCAAAGTCAAAGAAGTGCAATGAGCTTGAAAGTTCCCTCATTTTCAGAAACCCCGTTGTCCTTGTCACACAGGGTGCTTGTCAGAAAATTAAGTCTTTAAATATCTTTGTGGAGGGTTTTTTTCGCCTCTGTTCCCCCGGCCGGCAGCACGAGCGAGGGACAGGGGAAGACAGCTCAACGCTCAGGTCTTGTTTACAGCTGTGCGGGGAAGAAAACAGGCAGACGTAAATGAGGGTTGACGGTTTCATGAAGCACAATTGGTTGATGGCCGATTCAATGTGACTGGGCTGAACTGGGCGATGATCCGTACAGTATGCAAAATTCACTTTCTAGCTGGTCTGTGCCCACCAGCCCCTAGCAGCGAGCGGTCTTCCCCAAGCCCTTCTAGCTATGCCTTTGAATGCAACAAGAACTGAACAATGCTTCGTTGTGCTCGATTCCACTTGACAACAATCACATTTCGAAGAGGAAGGGGGTGGGGGGGGGCTTTTTTTCATCACCACTTTGATTTTTTTTTTTTTTTTTTGGTTTTAATCTTACTGCAAAGTAAGCATTTGTGTTTGCTATGAGCAGAGGGAGCCATGCTTAAACAGGCATGCACGAATGCCTCCACAGCTCAGACTGCTTTGCAGCCCTACATGCGTACGCCTGCTCCGGTGTACCGACGTTTTTCCTGGCATGTGCCGTGAACGTAATACGTTTCCATGCAATGTGTCAGGCAAATTTCCTGTCAGTCTGCTCACCCTGCTGCAGTAGTATTAAACAGTCATACATTTTAAAATCCAATTTGTCCCCCTGAACCTCTCTGATGCTTTCTCCCCCCTGACTGGATTGAATTGTTGTTTATTGTTTTAGAAATGCAACATCTGCACGTTCCATCCGGTTATGGCACATTAAACAACAGTCCTTGTATTACAAGGAGCATGCTGTCATTGTCAGTGGGGTCTTGGGAGCGAGATGAGAACCAGGCATTTTTTTTTTCTTTTTAGACAGAGAGGCTCACATGGTGCTGTGTGGATTAAATTTTTAGTGACAATGACCCAGAGCTTTAGGCCTGGGGTGTATGTATTGTACTCCTTCTGTGTGCTTTCCCTTGTGTGTTTACTCTCTCTCTCTCTCTCTCTCTCTCTCTCTCTCTCTCTCTCTCTCT
>BJFM01000565.1:69135-83542 GCA_016586285.1 Arothron firmamentum | reverse complement strand
GGTCCCTGCATTCCAAAGCGAGCATGTCCTAACAAGCAGCTCTGAAATATAAGTTCTGCGCTGGTGGTGGGTGTTCTATCTCAATGTAGAAGTACCCTCGACACAGTCAGCCTTGACTCCCACTCTCGGCTACATGCCTTGTGGTGGGCTGGAGTCATAGGAGAGTGCATTTACATACGCTACTACGCTACCAAGCCGATCCGCTGTCTGTGTGGTGTACTCACAACGCCCCCGAAACACGGCTTAAGGCCAACCAGGCATTCGAATATGCCCCCTTATAATTCAGTATGTCAGGGAGAACTCTTGAGGAACGGGATGGCAAATTAGGATGCGTTCAAGGTTGCGAGTGTGCCAGTTTTCTCAGAAATGAGTCACATGCTGAAATCTTGATTTAATGCAGCGTGTTTTTCTTTTTTTTTTTTTTTGCTGTATGGCCATTTGTCTCATAAATCTCTGCCTCTGATTTAGAGAAACTGTACATTTGATGTGTCTTGAGGAAATAAAAAACACAGTCAAACTCTTCTTGTTGACATCCATATGACTCGTACCACTGCTTATTAGAAAGGTATGTTGTTCTAATACAGTATTTATGGTGGATAAGGGGTTAGTGCTCAGGAATTTACTAAATGTAATACTGATAAATCCTGAATTTGTTAATGGTCATTTAAGGCAATCAGATTTTTTTCTCCAGCCTTATATGTCTTAAATTGATGTCAGATGTCATGTTGAGGTCAACATTTTTTTTTTAACAACACAAATGCAACAAAGAAATAGAAGATGAGAACACGATGACTGCATTGTGATATTTAAGTGTTACAACCATTTTCTAAATTAGGGTGTCCTCTAGAATCGATATGGTTTAGTAAAACATAAACACAACATCGACTTCTCTTGTTAAAGTTTTCTTGGGGGTACCCTTCTGCTTCGACATTATTTTTTTGAAGGAAATCTGAATGGAAGGCAGATGAATATGAATATATGACCGTGAGAATGGTTATCTTTAGTCAAACATGATTGAAGCAGATTCTCATGTTTGTGACATTGACTTCAAGTACTAATATTGTGCATCCAATAATAAAAAAGTTGCAAAAAAGCTGATCAAAGGGGGCACTTCTATAGTGGAAAAAAAAAATACTGTTAAGCAAAAATGTTGCAGAGCTGTTGAGAAAAGTAAAAAGGAAAGAAAAAAAATCCGTTCAGGTTACAGATTTTCTTGTATTACTTTGTTTAACTTTCAGTGTGGACTGAAAAATATAGGCACAGAAATGTTACAATATCAATGTGGAGATAACAATTTGTTTTTCTTCCCTGTAACTGGAGCAATTTCAACTGGAGTCAAATATCCCAGTCATGTAATGAGAATGATTTGAGGTTAAGAAAGCTGCTAGGTGGGGTGTACTCTTAATAGAAAGACCCCAAAGCCATTAGATTCCCATAAACTTTGTGGAGCATACTTGATACCCATAGGTCAGTGATTGCTAATAAGAAGTCAATGAGACATGGGCTCAGGTTATTTTTCTTTGGATCTACTCCGCCCGCTCCTCTTGCCCTCTGACCTTGAAGTATTTAAAAGGTATTGTCTTTAAATTCTAGGTACTTTTGAGCTTGTAGACTTTCTCATTAGTTCCTTTTGAACACGGCAAACATATGGCAGTCGTATTTAAGAGATTGCCTGCCTTGACCTTTCGCGGGCATGCTAATTAGGCCCCAGAGCAGACCGTTGAGAGGTGCAGCAGCTCTTTTCCCACTTTCCCCCTCCGTTTCTGCCTCTGTGCTCCCGTCTCATTCGGACTTCTGCCTTATCTGGCAGGAGCTGCTGCCCCAACCTTTCAACGGCGCCGTTTCAAAATTAACATTTCGCTTCATGTGCTTCTAATAACCACTAACCTGAACCTGCCTCCTTTCCCCCCCGCCTGACTACCAACCGGTCTTTCTCTCATTTCTCTCCCCTCTCTCGCTGTTTCCACAGGAAACGAATGTACCATGAATTACTTTGACCCTTTGTCGGTGGAGCAGACAGACCCAAGGCATAGTGAGACGGCTGGGGTCAGTGCCGAAGATGAGCTGGAATTAAGTACGCCATTCTCTGTCATAATAGTTCTCCTTGGTTCATTAAAGTGAGGTGAGAGAGATCACCTATAGCGGGCCAGCGTTTCCGACGGCTGGATAATCTATGTAAATACACCAAGTGACGGCATCACGAGATCCGCCTGCCAACACGCTGTCATTGACGAAGGTCACGTTTCATTGGTCAGTTTTCATTTCCTTCCCCTGCTAGATGACACACACAGAGCCATATCAATAGTTGGCAGCCCCCTCTTGAAGTAGGCCTATTAAAAGTGAACTCTTGGGAGTCAAGTAATATGCATGTTATAATGAAACATGGCTATTAACAGAGGAAGCCATTTTACCTGTATCTTTCGGATATCACTGCTGTGTAATATCAAAGGATTGGCCAAACCAAATCTCATCACATGATGACAAGCCACCTAACATGCATGCTAATGCCCCTCTTCCATTACACCTCTGCGTGAGCTGGAGTTTCTCAATTCCACGGCTGGCAACTGTAGTTTGCGTGTCAAGATATGATTCGGATTTACCGTCTGAGTTGAAAGTTGTAGTTTTGCCGCACATGTGTTCATATCCTTTTAATGCAGATTCACAGTTTTATTTGTTTTTACTTGCAGTGATATTCAGTGCTGGTGAAAAGAGGCAAAAAACTGCGTTGGATGAGGAACACTCCTTCGTAAACATACCTGGTATGTATGAGGTTATATTAGGCTTTTTGCAGATTTGTCAATAAGTCCATTAAAGTCCCTACACAAGATTGCTTAACGTAGTGAAATAAAAACAAGCAGGAGACACTGCAACTTCTGGTACAGTTATAACAGAGAATAAGCATATACAATCTACTAGAAGGCACCACTTTCCAAGCACTGGCATGCTTTTCCAGTTTAGTAGGCATGCCTTTACTCATTAGCTTGGTCTCACTGAAACGTGTAGCCAACCAGGCATTATTCAGGTGGTTTAAGCTTGGCATTGTTCCGGGAGGAGACAGTCGCACCAGATCCTGTTGACGCGACACACATCTTCCTTGTAATTCTGGAGAGCAAGTGATGGGTTTAGGCCTGTTTCTATGTGGTAGAATTTAGCTGGTTTGTATTATGTGCCATTGTCTCAGATTTAGCTGTAGCGGCGAGATTAGCAGCCCGATCCATTGTCTTGGAATGTTCATGAAATCCCACAAAAAAAAAGTAAAGCGGCTCTCGGATAAAACAGTTCTTTCGTGCAGTATGTGTGTAGAAGGAAAAGGGACGGAGAGCTCTTGCTTCTGTGCTGTTGGAGTCCAGCTGTGGCAACTGCCAGTAAGCACTTCGCTGAGCTACAACAGATTTCCAGACAATCACCTTATGTTGCTGGATGTATGGATGCCTCCCACCGGTGTAGGCTTTGTAGTCTTCCTTGCAGCCGCAGAGCAGGCGCAGCGGATGTCATAGCTGATCCTGACATTCTGTGACTGCTTCCCGGGCTTTTGTGTTTGCTTTCGCAGCACCCAAACATTTCACAAAAAACAGCAGAAATAAGGCGAAGCATTAATGAAAAGGACAGTGGCCAGTGTTAAAGACATTTTTTCAATCTCCAGAAGAAGAATTCCCAAAAATATCTCCCCTTCCAGTTTTGGTAAATTCTATCACTTTGGCTCAATGATGAAAGAATAGCAATTCATGCAGTTCTGTTAAGGTGTTATGCATCGATATCAGCCCTCTATGTGAAAAGCATTGGGCGGCAATACCATCTGGCTGTTGCACATCCTGGACTGCACACATTGAAAACATTCAGCGCATTCAAAGACTTCCTCATGCTTTCTGAGGTGGCATAGAAAGATTCTTCAGACACACAAGAAGCAGGTTAGTTAGCTAATTATGCTTCCCTTTCACTAAAGCCTTCAGTAGTTACTTACTATAGAAAACCTAAAAACCTTCTGTGTTTTTCAGAATTTAATTTCTATAAAGAAATGCAGGAGTAATGAGTTTAAGGTTCTATTTCTAAAGGAAAAAAAGGGAAATTCATGATTTGTCTTCACATAAAACCAAGTGTATTTGTCTCACAGTGTGGCCTGGCATCACATTTATCCCCTACGTGTGTCCGTGAGCACGTGCACGTGACACATCCATGCATGCCCACCCGTGCGGAACTCTCTAGGTACATTGCTAGCCTCCAGGGAGGAGGAGGAGGTGTTGGAGGTGAAGGCAGGTGATTTGGTGCTTCAGCAGCGACTGCTGCTCCAGAGTTGTGGTGATGCCTCAGGCTCCAGGCCCTCCAAGATCCACAATGTTGCCAAAACCAGGGCTGGGGCTTGCATCGTGCTGAGGAGAGGCTGGACGTGAAGCAGAGAGGCAGATAATGGGCAGACAGAGCACTCTAAAACCTAGTGCTTTATTCGTCTTTATTATATCTTAAAGGCGTCAAAGCATAAACTCTTGCATGTTGCAGCTACTGAGCTTCGCTGTAGTGAACTATATTTTAACCCTTTTAATCACAATTCAGTATTTTATTTTTGCTGAATGTTATTACTTGGTGACAGCGGTGTTATAAATCTTGCATTATTTTTTGCAGTAAGAAGCAATGAAGAGGTGATTCCCTGCTACTCCCGGCAACTGCGGGAGCATGTGCAACCTGACGTGATCACGCTTGGCAGCCTTTCACTGCAGCAGGTCAGCGCTACAAAAAGGAAATATCTGTGTCATCATCCCATATTCACCGGCGTATCAACCAGGTCCATTATGTCCTGTATCGCTGGCTTCCTCTAATGGACATCGTGTGCACATGTGCGTGTACTGTGCAGTGTGTATGTGTTTATCTCTGCTTTTATTTATTAATTAATTTTTTAAATTTTGTCCCGGGTCTTTATTCTTTCTCAGATATGATATACAGGTATTTCCTAGAACAATCTGCAGTATTTTTTATCTGCATGAGCCGTGCAACACAGAAATGACTATTAATCCTTTCGGTATTTCAACTTTGCTGTGCATTATCGCTGAGGTCGTCCAAAAGCTTTTTCATTCATCCTTTTCAAGAAAAATAGAGCATGACTCGTTTTGTTTTCTCCAGTGGTTCATGTACAGATAGTCAACTAGCATTAGGATGCCGAGCTCCTTTCAAAACTAAAATGTCTCTGTTCCGTGAGTGAAAATAGAAACGGGAGATGCAAAAAGGGGTCTCCATTGTGATGGTGAATCTAGAATGCAAAGACGAGCAGTGTATGTGAACAGGGCAGGTCTTGCATCGATCGTATTTTTAGTTGTAATCTTACTTGAAAAGAGAGTGGGAGTAGCTAATTATATGGAAAGAGAGTAAACACAATTGGCTAAAATGGCTGAACAATGCTTTACAGTCATGTGGGAACGACAGCAATGGTTGACTCATCCTCCCTTACTGGATAATCATTGGCATCTACTGTGTACTGTATCAGCGCTGGGATCAGCGCTACCTTATTCTGCTGTAATATGTGTGCGCTTCCCTACTGTCTCCACACCCACCTCCCATTGAAGACGCATTATCCACCAGAGGTTTTCACATCTATTTCAAAAAAAATAATAGCAGTTTTCTTCCTTCTCTCTTCTGCCATACAAAGCCTCTGCAGGGCGAGACGCTGTCACTTAGCAGTGTCAATGCATCCGAACAGAGAGTGTGAATGTGCTGACTGAATAGAAAACCGGCAGAAATACTCATCAAACGCTACATGTCTTTAGGGCCTGGCTCGGTATTGATTGCTTGCAGATTGCATTACAGTTACTCCTTGTGCTTAATTCCGCCATTATGGCACACTGCACTGTTTCATAAAGAAAGAGAGCAGTGCATATGTATTTACACGTATTTTTCAGTGAGGAGTGAGTGGGCAAAGAAAAAGGAGAGATTAATGGTACTCTTTGTGAGGGATGCTTTGTTAAAATCCCATGCAGGTATGAGAAGTTGCATCTTTTAATGGTTTAACATATATTGTATATCCAGCCAAACAGCCAAATTACTTGTTTGTATCCAAAAATACTCATTCCGGTAGCAACATGGTGACATTTTGGCTGGTCCTCGCAACTTCAAAAGATTGTTTGAGGGCTAAGGTGTGGTTTTAAGGTTGAGGTTAGAATTGGCTTTAGGTTAGGGTTAGGGTTAGGAGGTCAGTTAGGATGGTTAGGGTTGAGGGAGGGAGTGGATTATATATTATTTCCATGAAATTCCCCACAAAAACAGCAAAACAAGGATGTGTATTTATGTGTGTGTGTTACATAGTGAATGCAAGAATCTGATTATTCATAACTTAATATTAAGTTATTATTATATTACGTAATATTTTTCAAAGGAGCCTCTTTCCCAAAGTGATGAGACAGTAAAAGAGGCACTAGCGGCATGGGTGAGCGTGCAGCTTCGCTGGCGAGTCCGGACCATTCCCGATTTCTCTCTGCACATACAATTGATGTCACATGACTGGAATCATTAATTGTGCGAAAAGCACTCGCGTTCCCAGCGACGCCCTTGGAGGCATGTAATTCATGCATCCTCCGCATGGCTTCTCCCATAGACGGGTATTGCATTGTGGGTAGTCTCGCTCGGGGGGTGGAGAAATCTGTCCGTGTCATTGGGTTCGGAGGCACATCAATTCCTGGTCCATCCGCTTTAGTCAGAGATCACATATCAAATCTCCCAGCGTGAGCCCTGCGGGTAGTCAGCTTAGCATGTTTAAGTTTTAAGTAATTACGGACGACCACGCTGGCTGGCAGGATAAAAATCAGGAAACTACTGCGCACATCAGTATCTCTCCTCATGTTGGGTTGTTTTTATGGGTGGGTGGTAGCCGGACACCAGCTCTGTCAGATGAATGTTGTTCGTAGTTTTGCGAAGATGACCTCCTCTCGACAGCCTTGAACCCTGCAAATTTCTTCTGATATCAATGGTGGGTGGCTATTAGACATGGGAGACTTTCTACGCATCACCTAGGGCTACATCTGCCTGAAATTTAATGAGAAACGATTTCACTTTTCTCTGCCTATTCCTGTGAAAGAAAGAAAAAGAAATGAAAGGGGGAGAGATGGGGAGCTGACTTGTGGTTTTTGTAACCAACGTGTAATTTATTTGTTTCCACTGTTTCTGATTTAATGGGGGTCGAGTAATTGCATTAGGAAGCACATTGAGCGTTGTTGTGAACTGATGAAAGCGCGTGTAACACTTTTGATAGGCGAACCGAGAGGAGGTAGAGCGGGAGAGAGAAAGAGAGAGAGAGAGAGAGAGAGAGAGAGAGGGAGAGGAATAAAGACCAGGGCCTGCCTTTGATGCCGAGCATTTATTTGTTGAATTATCCTTCCTTTTACAAGCATCTTATCCCCAGTCACAGGCAGGCCAGGGCCCCTGTGATATTGCTTTATTTTGAAGAATTAAGAGAAGTGGCAATGAGACTGGGAAAAGTAAGCACTTATTACATTACCGCTGATAGAATTGAAAGGGTGAGAAAGACAGGGTGAGAGCAAGAGAAAAAAAAAAAAAAGAGAGAGAGAGAGAGAGAGGAAACTGTTTTGTTGTGCTGGTTATTAGATTGAGCCGTTGTCGGCCACAAAGAGGAGCAGCAGAGTTCAAAATGCGGGTGGCAGTTAACAGGGTTAGCTTTTGGTGTTGGTGCGTGTCTGTGTTTGTTGTTTCTTTATGCACGCAGCGATGCAGCCATTGAAAACCTGTCAGTCAGAGCGTTGGGGGGGAGTCCAAGAGGAAGCAAAATGCAGCCATGTGTCAAACCTCCCAGGATTCTCCCCATCCACCTCTTTTCCCCGATGGCAAGTGAGATATGTGATTGCTTCAACTGCAGAATTAAATCCTAAACATAATAATAATAATAATAATAATAATAATAATAATAATAATAATAATAATAATAATAATAATAATTTCAGAAGTTACTCAACACTTCAACAAGACCCACTTTGACTTGCTCCTGCAAATGCACCGTTTTACTCAAATGCGACTAAAATTTTGCAATTTTCATCCCTTTGAAAAAAAAAAATTCCAACCATAAGTAACTTCCTGGTATGTGGCTGTGAACACAGATACGTGAAGGAAACATTTTGCGTTTACTGTAGCAACAAACGGCAAACAAACAGCACAGCTGCAGACCACGGGATCCAGTTTGCTGATGTTCTACATAAAAATGGCCAGAACATTCCACACCCGAAATCACACGCGGAAACGCAAAAACACAAGGACGTCAATGCTAATGATCTTTTGCGTATTTTAAACTGCTTAAAAAGCCAATTGTTATTAGGAGCATCACATATTTGCATAAGTACACAAGTTGGCAAACAATGCAATGTTATGACGGTGCTGCATGAGGCAGGTGAGTGTCATCCAACACATGACTTCATCTTTTTAAACACTGCAAAATATATTTAGATATAACTTCCACAAACTTGACAAATAAAATAATACAAATAAAATCAACCAACAGGAAAAAATAAAAAAAGGTGGCGCTCCTATTGACTTCACTTAATAACTCTATCAAAGAAGGCAGGATTGTTTGTTCAAAAGGACTGAAATGATGTAATTATGTGAAATCTCGTGATGAATGGGATCTATTACAGTGTGGGAAAATCAGATGTGTGTTGTTGTTTTTTTTGTTGAATTCCTTTAGTCCTGTCATAGCACCAGTAGACACAGTGCAAGGGATACAATAAAACACTAACATTCAGTTGAATGATTTTGGCATAAAGTGAAAAGCAGAATATTTTGCAGAAGAGAAGAGATATAAAAGGGCAAAGTTGGGAAGATGGAGGGAAGCCGTAGCTTTAGTGTTAGCATGTGAGCTGTGGGAGGAGTGTGCTGTTGTGTTGCATCTGGGGATGAGGCTGCCATGCCACCATGCTGGCTTAAAGATGTAATGAATCTTCAGTCGGGGGCTTTTCCTTCCAGGGTGACAACTGGCTTTGAGGAAGGTTGTAAATGCAGGGGAGATTGTGGTATAATTCCTCAGACTGGCGTTTGTGCCCCCCAGTCACCATTCGATTATCTCCCAAATTGCTGTGTTTCACTGAGATAAAGATTTTTTATGGCTTGCTGACTTGAAACAACCAGCAAAGGCAGAATAGGGGGCAAAAGAGGGAGAAGGGGAGAAGAAAAGAGAGGAACAGAAAGCAATGGCCAGACCTGCCACACATAGTAATTTCCTTTGGTAAATGACAAAATCTTTGTTTATATGGCATTTCCCTAGAATTACTGCAGCAAGATGAATCCGAAATATAAAATGTCACATTTGGCATGCAAAACTATGAAAATATATTTCTGTGCAAAATTCATGGAGGCATTTAATTTAGAACGTGTTTAATAACTAAGGCAGTCTGCATCTGTAATCCTGCCCGGAGGTCCTGAAAAGATTGTCATATTTATTCTTTCCTTTCTTCACCCCCCCTCCTTCGTTCCAAAGCCAAAAAATTTTAAGGGTAAATGTTCATTGTTAATTAAGATTTACTAATTAAAATGAAAATAAATAATGAGGGAGCTTAATCTCTGAATATTAGCCCATACTTAGAAAGAAAGGAAGTTTTTGTATGCGGTATTTCCTGTCTCTATTAAGGGTGCATTCTATGTGTTCAGCCAGTGTGTGGAAAGCCCTGAAAAGATATTTCAGTAAAAGCGAGGCCGCTTGCCAGGAAAACCATGGAGGATCCCTCGCTAGAGCCTTTGATCTCATCTGTAGGAGTGCTGTAATGTTATGGCACTTTAGGCACCACTTAAGCTAGGGGCAAACAACCCGGCTCTGATATGGAAAACCGGCTCGCTTCACCTTTTACCCTCACCTCACCGTCACTGATGGCACCTGCCCGAACATTTAGTTGCACGCTGCAAATGCAACCAGCAAATCTTATTGTTGTTCGTATTTCTTTGCTTCCTCTTTCCCTCTGTTTTTCTCCTCCTCCTCCTCCTCCTCCTCCTTTTGAAACTCAATGTATTCCTTTCCAAAATGGGGGTTTGGAGGCTACCATCACCTCCTCCTATATATGAGACGTGTGGGCTAAACCGCTTTGCCACCAATTATACTTATTTTACTTCTGTCTAAATTATTTTTGGGTGTTCTTCTTTACTTTTCCATTTTTTTTAATTTATATGCAAATATGGGGAGTTGAATCCAAGGGTTTAGTGCACACCTTCACAACAGACATTGGCTGCTACTGTTCCAGATCAATGCATGCGCATGTGTGGAGTGTGTCTGCGACGTAACTTTCAAAAATATACCGATAAACATGATGAAGATCACTGCAGTTGGGTTGTTAAATGAGCAATGGGTTAGGATATGCTGCCTTTGTGTGGAGACACCAGGCTAGGTTAGCTGCACCCAGACACGATAGAAAAGGAAGACAAGGGATACATCGAAGAGGCCATTGGATTGGAATGGATAATTGAGGATCATAATCTGTTAATTAGTTATAGATAAGTAGACTGATTACAGTTGGGGGTCATCAAAATTATCAGCCGTATTCTGACGGCCCAAATCATGTCTGCAGAAAGAATGTTCAATAATCTTGAAGACATCTTATTATGTTCTTGCTGATCAAGGTAGAGAACTGGACTAAAAAATAAAAGTGCTCAAACCAACAGTGAGGCTGGAAAATCGTCTGCAGTCAGTGCTGGTAGTGTTTTATTTTTAAGCAAGATTGCATTTTTATTTAATGCTGGTTAGAAAATGCCATTGCGGGGGACTGGATGTGTGCTTTAATATGTCCAATTCAGAAAATAAACTGTCTATCTATCATGGCCTATTACTCATCTTAAGCCTTAAAAAGAGGCGCATGACACCAAAACAAACAAGCAATAAAATAAGCAGATAAGTTGGCAGATGTAGCCTGAAGGTTGAAAATGGATGAGCTTACCACTGACAGGATAGCATTTTGATGTATCCTGTAGCAATCCACTTAGCCCGTAAATTGTTGTTTGAGATAGGTAGAGAGCCTACAGAGTAGTTGTGATTTTTATTTTTATACTCACACTCTTTACTTATATAAAGACCCAAAAAAGTGAAAAACGAGATGGGGTTGGGAAAAATTATTTGTTAATCAAACAACCCTGTGTACTGAGCACTTAACAATGTTGCAGAAAAAATGTGCATGTTTGGTAACAAGCAAAGGCGTCAACCAAACTGTTACAGTAGTTACTACGTTGGCCAATACTACAGCCTCTCCCTTTAAACAAAATGTTTGTCTCATAGGCAGTTGGACCATTTGTGTTTTACATGTAGGCAGCAATTTACCATTGAGCAAACAGACAGTTGAACGCACTTATGTGCTTTTCTGCTAAAGAAGAAATACCTGCAGAACTGCACACAATGATTAATTCATGTGCATTACTAGTATTATTTCTATAATCATTCTTTCATTTATTATTATTATTATTGTCATGCAAAAAAAAGCCACATTCACTCATGCTACTATTTTTCCCACAGTGATGTGATAAACTATGTGCAAAAGACAAAAGACAAAGTGATGACCCATTTAATTTAAATCTTAAAGCTGCATGCCGTGTCGTTCCAGGAGGACCAACGCACGGCCCCTCAGAATGTGAAAGTGCATTTGCGTTGCTTAAGAGCTGTGAGAGACAAGCTACCCCGGGGCCCCTACTCTCTCAGCGTGAGCCTTCACAGCCGTCTGGGGGGTCCAGCTGTGGTGTGGCACAGCGAGGCAACTCAGCGCCAGTGGTCTGTGTCCACTGAGCCAACGGAGCATTTCGGACGTTACTACAACACAGACCTGAACATTAACCAGAGTGTGCTGATGGTGAGGATCTATCTATCTATCTATCTATCTATCTATCTATCTATCTATCTATCTATCTATCTATCTATCACTGAAAAGGGTTATGAACCATTCCATTCCATTGTTCTGGAAGGCTTCATATAAAACTATGCCCAGTGCAGCCCCTAGTTTTTTTTCTCCAAGGATTGCAATATGAATAAAAGAGCAACTTTTCAAACATACCATTTAATCCATGCATGTAAATCTAACCCAAAATCAATTATTCATTTATATAAGGGAGCGATGTTTTATTGGAATGAAAATCAAGCGCAAATGCAATGAAAAATTCAGCATTGTCTGCTTAGCCCCTGCCGATCTAGCAACTCTTGACTCAAATGTGCTATTTTAGAGTCGTATTAAGAGTCTTTACCTCTATTTCCAATACATAAGTGTTTTTCACTTTTGGTGCAGAAGATAATTCTGAAAGCAAACCACTGACTATGAAAAAAAAAAAAAAACACACAGAAGTGGTTCTAATCTCAAAAATGATCCATTTTGACCAGTGGATTAGACGCCTATTCACTCCCAATGTGGAGCAAATGCAGAAGATTTAAGGAAAACCTTAACGCGGAAAACCAAATCCACTGTCCCCCCTGATCCGACAGAGTTTTGTTCAGGCTCAGAAAGGGTTGCGTCTGCGTTCAGATGGCAACTCTAAAGGCCTTAGCTCGAGTGTTTAGCACAGGCGGACAGTATCAATGCGCTGGTGGGTGTATTCATTCAGAAGATATTGTCTCTGGCTCACACCAGGCACGGGGCGAAGGCTGGCATTAGCTAAATATAAACCAAGGATCTGATTTAGAGTTTTAACCGAAAAAAAAAAAAAAAGATGCCACTCTCAACTGAACTGTGCCGTACAAGTAGAACTGTTTTTCGGTGTCCTCGTTGATAGCAGTAGGACGGCTGATCTGATTTTGTCTGAGGATTGGCTGGGATGTTTTCTCTCTCTCTTTGTCTTGCCAACACTATAGTGTGTGATTTCAGGAACGGCTGTGCCTTCTAAGAGGAAATGAGGAATTAGGGATGGTAGGAAGAAGCCAGGATGTTATTTTTCCTTTCCTCCCTCTCTCTGCTTTCTCTTTTTGCCCCTCGCCCTTTTGTTTCTCATTTTCTGTGTTGGGATTGAGATGGGAAGAGTGCCGCTCAGTCTAAGGCATCTTGGATTGGTTGGCGAGCGAGCGGTTGAGCAAAAATTCTTTCACACGTCCTTTTATAAAATTATTATTAAACTATTGGATGTTTTTTGAGAATGTACAGTTAATGGGGGGTAATACTAAAAGGGGCAAAAGTAAATGAAGGAAAGAAAGGAGAAGTTCTAGTGAATGCAGATGGAAATTCATAATGCTTTGAATCTTTTGTTAGTTGTTGAGGAAGAACTGAGTCATTTTTGCACCCCCCACAAGCCACTTGCGGACACATGCGCTCTTTATTTTAAAACGAGAAAACATCGGTCTGTTTTGCATCAAGTGGGACATTTCTAATAGCATAAGCTGTTCCTCTAGCAAACAGAGGAAGCGAGAAATCGTGCCGTCCCACAAACCTGATGGAAACATTTCCCATGTACACACACACACACACACACACACAAGTCAGCACAAGTCCACTTGATTATTCTTACGCAAAATAAGGCTGAAATGAAATACTTTTATTCATCATAATCAAAAACTTATGATCGAGTTTTGACACCAGTGCCCTCAGAGTGATCATTATCATTTCGTGGCTGTGCAGAGAAAGCTGATTTTTGCAAGGTTGGATGGGGTTAACGTGTTTTACATGGTTAAAAGAGACAACATAGTTTACTGTGGGTAAACAATCCTGTATGTGCATGCGATCAAGTGCTAAATATCTGTTAATATCAGCAGTTTGACTGGTGGAGCTCACGCACACATGGCTGAAAATTCAGTAACTGTCAGATCACAGATACAATCATTTCGTCTGCCCTATTCTTGATGTCTTTATCACTCAAACATCTCGTTTCGCGCAGTTTGCTGCATTGGACGGGTAAGAACAGCAGTTAAGAGGGATATGAAAAGAACACGGAAATGAGTTGGAGGAGATTCCCAGTCTAGGGTGTATGAAAAAGTGGCTCCCTGGGGGCTTCTGTCCTGTTTGCTAACCTGTGTCTCTTTGTCATCGGTTTTGTGTTTGCAAGCAAGTGCTGCCATGTCCTCGCATCTGCATTTGTGTGCATACGTTGGTGTACGCGCCTGCTGGCTTTCCATGTTGCCTGAATGGTGCCTCGGATGTCTGTCTCCAGACCCTCCCGGCAGCCTGCGAGGTCGTTCCCTCCATGGTCCTGGTGTTCCAGCTGATCGCTCCAGCTGGACACAGTGGCCATGTCTGCAGTTCGGGCCTTGCCTGGGGGGCATTTCCTGCTTGTGGGCCCAACCTCTGTTACATCCAGGGAAGGTGTGTCAAAGTTCACTACACACATATAAGACGTAAGAACAATAATCAGAAAAATGTTAAAAGAGTTACACTGCTTCTTAAATGCAGGTCAAGCAATTTATACTGTTATAAATCATTTTTGTGTCTGTAAAGTAACGCTTATCTGTGATGTCAACAATAAATGGGGGGGGGGGGGG